>JAQJZH010000970.1:0-29932 GCA_028020825.1 Podargus strigoides
CACGAAACCGACGCTGTTTTGCGAAAAAAAATTGAGACGGGAAAACGGCGTCCGTGGGCGGAAAAAAAAAATGGAGAGGCGAAACCATCCTCGTCGTGCGAAAAAAAAAAATTGATACACGAAACCGACGCTGTTTTGCGAAAAAAAAATGAGACGGGAAAATGGCGTCCGTGGGCGGAAAAAAAAATGGAGAGGAGAAACCATCCTCGTCGTGCGAAAAAAAAAATTGATACACGAAACCGACGCTGTTTTGCGAAAAAAAATTGAGACGGGAAAATGGCGTCCGTGGGCGGAAAAAAAAATGGAGAGGTGAAACCATCCTCGTCGTGCGAAAAAAAAAACTGATACACGAAACCGAGGCTGTTTTGCGAAAAAAAATTGAGACGGGAAAATGGCGTCCGTGGGCGGAAAAAAAAATGGGGAGGCGAAACCATCCTCGTCCTGCGAAAAAAAAATTGATACATGAAAACGACGCTGTTTTGCGAAAAAAAATTGAGACGGGAAAATTGCGTCCGTGGGCGGAAAAAAAAATGGAGAGGCGAAACCATCCTCGTCGTGCGAAAAAAAAAATTGATACACGAAACCGACGCTGTTTTGCGAAAAAAAATTGAGACGGGAAAATTGCGTCCGTGGGCGGAAAAAAAAATGGAGAGGCGAAACCATCCTCGTCCTGCGAAAAAAAAAATTGATACACGAAACCGACGCTGTTTTGCGAAAAAAAATTGAGACGGGAAAATGGCGTCCGTGGGCGGAAAAAAAAATGGAGAGGAGAAACCATCCTCGTCGTGCGAAAAAAAAAATTGATACACGAAACCGACGCTGTTTTGCGAAAAAAATTGAGACGGGAAAATGGCGTCCGTGGGCGGAAAAAAAAATGGAGAGGCGAAACCATCCTCGTCGTGCGAAAAAAAAAATTGATACACGAAACCGAGGCTGTTTTGCGAAAAAAAATTGAGACGGGAAAATGGCGTCCGTGGGCGGAAAAAAAAATGGAGAGGCGAAACCATCCTCGTCGTGCGAAAAAAAAAATTGATACACGAAACCCAGGCTGTTTTGCGAAAAAAAATTGAGACGGGAAAATGGCGTCCGTGGGCGGAAAAAAAAATGGAGAGGCGAAACCATCCTCGTCGTACGAAAAAAAAAAATTGATACACGAAACCGACGCTGTTTTGCGAAAAAAAATGGAGACGGGAAAATGGCGTCCGTGGGCGGAAAAAAAAATGGAGAGGCGAAACCATCCTCGTCGTGCGAAAAAAAAAAATTGATACACGAAACCGACGCTGTTTTGCGAAAAAAAATGGAGACGGGAAAATGGCGTCCGTGGGCGGAAAAAAAAATGGAGAGGCGAAACCATCCTCGTCGTGCGAAAAAAAAATTGATACACGAAACCGAGGCTGTTTTGCGAAAAAAAATTGAGACGGGAAAATTGCGTCCGTGGGCGGAAAAAAAAATGGAGAGGCGAAACCATCCTCGTTGTGCGAAAAAAAAATTGATACACGAAACCGACGCTGTTTTGCGAAAAAAAATGGAGACGGGAAAATTGCGTCCGTGGGCGGAAAAAAAAATGGAGAGGCGAAACCATCCTCGTCGTGCGAAAAAAAAAATTGATACACGAAACCGACGCTGTTTTGCGAAAAAAAATTGAGACGGGAAAATGGCGTCCGTGGGCGGAAAAAAAAATGGAGAGGAGAAACCATCCTCGTCGTGCGAAAAAAAAAATTGATACACGAAACCGACGCTGTTTTGCGAAAAAAAATGGAGACGGGAAAATGGCGTCCGTGGGCGGAAAAAAAAATGGAGAGGCGAAACCATCCTCGTCGTGCGAAAAAAAAATTGATACACGAAACCGAGGCTGTTTTGCGAAAAAAAATTGAGACGGGAAAATGGCGTCCGTGGGCGGAAAAAAAAATGGAGAGGCGAAACCATCCTCGTCGTGCGAAAAAAAAAATTGATACACGAAACCGAGGCTGTTTTGCGAAAAAAAATTGAGACGGGAAAATTGCGTCCGTGGGCGGAAAAAAAAATGGAGAGGCGAAACCATCCTCGTTGTGCGAAAAAAAAATTGATACACGAAACCGACGCTGTTTTGCGAAAAAAAATGGAGACGGGAAAATTGCGTCCGTGGGCGGAAAAAAAAATGGAGAGGCGAAACCATCCTCGTCGTGCGAAAAAAAAAATTGATACACGAAACCGACGCTGTTTTGCGAAAAAAAATGGAGACGGGAAAATGGCGTCCGTGGGCGGAAAAAAAAATGGAAAGGAGAAACCATCCTCGTTGTGCGAAAAAAAAAATTGATACACGAAACCGACGCTGTTTTGCGAAAAAAAATGGAGACGGGAAAATGGCGTCCGTGGGCGGAAAAAAAAATGGAGAGGCGAAACCATCCTCGTCGTGCGAAAAAAAAAATTGATACACGAAACCGAGGCTGTTTTGCGAAAAAAAATTGAGACGGGAAAATGGCGTCCGTGGGCGGAAAAAAAAAATGGAGAGGCGAAACCATCCTCGTCGTGCGAAAAAAAAAATTGATACACGAAACCGACGCTGTTTTGCGAAAAAAAATTGAGACGGGAAAATGGCGTCCGTGGGCGGAAAAAAAAATGGAGAGGCGAAACCATCCTCGTCGTGCGAAAAAAAAAATTGATACACGAAACCGACGCTGTTTTGCGAAAAAAAATTGAGACGGGAAAACGGCGTCCGTGGGCGGAAAAAAAAAATGGAGAGGCGAAACCATCCTCGTCGTGCGAAAAAAAAAAATTGATACACGAAACCGACGCTGTTTTGCGAAAAAAAAATGAGACGGGAAAATGGCGTCCGTGGGCGGAAAAAAAAATGGAGAGGAGAAACCATCCTCGTCGTGCGAAAAAAAAAATTGATACACGAAACCGACGCTGTTTTGCGAAAAAAAATTGAGACGGGAAAATGGCGTCCGTGGGCGGAAAAAAAAATGGAGAGGTGAAACCATCCTCGTCGTGCGAAAAAAAAAACTGATACACGAAACCGAGGCTGTTTTGCGAAAAAAAATTGAGACGGGAAAATGGCGTCCGTGGGCGGAAAAAAAAATGGGGAGGCGAAACCATCCTCGTCCTGCGAAAAAAAAAATTGATACATGAAAACGACGCTGTTTTGCGAAAAAAAATTGAGACGGGAAAATTGCGTCCGTGGGCGGAAAAAAAAATGGAGAGGCGAAACCATCCTCGTCGTGCGAAAAAAAAAATTGATACACGAAACCGACGCTGTTTTGCGAAAAAAAATTGAGACGGGAAAATGGCGTCCGTGGGCGGAAAAAAAAACGGAGAGGCGAAACCATCCTCGTCCTGCGAAAAAAAAAATTGATACACGAAACCGACGCTGTTTTGCGAAAAAAAAATGAGACGGGAAAATGGCGTCCGTGGGCGGAAAAAAAAATGGAGAGGAGAAACCATCCTCGTCGTGCGAAAAAAAAAATTGATACACGAAACCGACGCTGTTTTGCGAAAAAAAATTGAGACGGGAAAATGGCGTCCGTGGGCGGAAAAAAAAATGGAGAGGCGAAACCATCCTCGTCGTGCGAAAAAAAAAATTGATACACGAAACCGAGGCTGTTTTGCGAAAAAAAATTGAGACGGGAAAATGGCGTCCGTGGGCGGAAAAAAAAAATGGAGAGGCGAAACCATCCTCGTCGTGCGAAAAAAAAAATTGATACACGAAACCCAGGCTGTTTTGCGAAAAAAAATTGAGACGGGAAAATGGCGTCCGTGGGCGGAAAAAAAAAATGGAGAGGCGAAACCATCCTCGTCGTGCGAAAAAAAAAATTGATACACGAAACCGACGCTGTTTTGCGAAAAAAAATGGAGACGGGAAAATTGCGTCCGTGGGCGGAAAAAAAAATGGAGAGGCGAAACCATCCTCGTCGTGCGAAAAAAAAAATTGATACACGAAACCGACGCTGTTTTGCGAAAAAAAATTGAGACGGGAAAATGGCGTCCGTGGGCGGAAAAAAAAATGGAGAGGAGAAACCATCCTCGTCGTGCGAAAAAAAAAATTGATACACGAAACCGACGCTGTTTTGCGAAAAAAAATTGAGACGGGAAAATGGCGTCCGTGGGCGGAAAAAAAAATGGAGAGGTGAAACCATCCTCGTCCTGCGAAAAAAAAAACTGATACACGAAACCGAGGCTGTTTTGCGAAAAAAAATTGAGACGGGAAAATGGCGTCCGTGGGCGGAAAAAAAAATGGAGAGGCGAAACCATCCTCGTCCTGCGAAAAAAAAAATTGATACATGAAACCGACGCTGTTTTGCGAAAAAAAATTGAGACGGGAAAATTGCGTCCGTGGGCGGAAAAAAAAATGGAGAGGCGAAACCATCCTCGTCGTGCGAAAAAAAAAATTGATACACGAAACCGACGCTGTTTTGCGAAAAAAAATTGAGACGGGAAAATTGCGTCCGTGGGCGGAAAAAAAAATGGAGAGGCGAAACCATCCTCGTCCTGCGAAAAAAAAAATTGATACACGAAACCGACGCTGTTTTGCGAAAAAAAATTGAGACGGGAAAATGGCGTCCGTGGGCGGAAAAAAAAATGGAGAGGAGAAACCATCCTCGTCGTGCGAAAAAAAAAATTGATACACGAAACCGACGCTGTTTTGCGAAAAAAAATTGAGACGGGAAAATGGCGTCCGTGGGCGGAAAAAAAAATGGAGAGGCGAAACCATCCTCGTCCTGCGAAAAAAAAAATTGATACACGAAACCGAGGCTGTTTTGCGAAAAAAAATTGAGACGGGAAAATGGCGTCCGTGGGCGGAAAAAAAAAATGGAGAGGCGAAACCATCCTCGTCGTGCGAAAAAAAAAATTGATACACGAAACCCAGGCTGTTTTGCGAAAAAAAATTGAGACGGGAAAATGGCGTCCGTGGGCGGAAAAAAAAATGGAGAGGCGAAACCATCCTCGTCGTACGAAAAAAAAAAATTGATACACGAAACCGACGCTGTTTTGCGAAAAAAAAATGAGACGGGAAAATGGCGTCCGTGGGCGGAAAAAAAAATGGAGAGGCGAAACCATCCTCGTCGTGCGAAAAAAAAAATTGATACACGAAACCGACGCTGTTTTGCGAAAAAAAATTGAGACGGGAAAACGGCGTCCGTGGGCGGAAAAAAAAAATGGAGAGGCGAAACCATCCTCGTCGTGCGAAAAAAAAAAATTGATACACGAAACCGAGGCTGTTTTGCGAAAAAAAATTGAGACGGGAAAATGGCGTCCGTGGGCGGAAAAAAAAATGGAGAGGCGAAACCATCCTCGTTGTGCGAAAAAAAAATTGATACACGAAACCGACGCTGTTTTGCGAAAAAAAATGGAGACGGGAAAATTGCGTCCGTGGGCGGAAAAAAAAATGGAGAGGCGAAACCATCCTCGTCGTGCGAAAAAAAAAATTGATACACGAAACCGACGCTGTTTTGCGAAAAAAAATTGAGACGGGAAAATGGCGTCCGTGGGCGGAAAAAAAAATGGAGAGGCGAAACCATCCTCGTCGTGCGAAAAAAAAAATTGATACACGAAACCCAGGCTGTTTTGCGAAAAAAAATTGAGACGGGAAAATGGCGTCCGTGGGCGGAAAAAAAAATGGAGAGGCGAAACCATCCTCGTCGTGCGAAAAAAAAAAATTGATACACGAAACCGACGCTGTTTTGCGAAAAAAAATTGAGACGGGAAAACGGCGTCCGTGGGCGGAAAAAAAAAAGGAGAGGCGAAACCATCCTCGTCGTGCGAAAAAAAAAAATTGATACACGAAACCGAGGCTGTTTTGCGAAAAAAAATTGAGACGGGAAAATTGCGTCCGTGGGCGGAAAAAAAAATGGAGAGGCGAAACCATCCTCGTTGTGCGAAAAAAAAAATTGATACACGAAACCGACGCTGTTTTGCGAAAAAAAATGGAGACGGGAAAATTGCGTCCGTGGGCGGAAAAAAAAATGGAGAGGCGAAACCATCCTCGTCCTGCGAAAAAAAAAATTGATACACGAAACCGACGCTGTTTTGCGAAAAAAAATTGAGACGGGAAAATGGCGTCCGTGGGCGGAAAAAAAAATGGAGAGGAGAAACCATCCTCGTCGTGCGAAAAAAAAAATTGATACACGAAACCGACGCTGTTTTGCGAAAAAAAATTGAGACGGGAAAATGGCGTCCGTGGGCGGAAAAAAAAATGGAGAGGTGAAACCATCCTCGTCGTGCGAAAAAAAAAACTGATACACGAAACCGAGGCTGTTTTGCGAAAAAAAATTGAGACGGGAAAATGGCGTCCGTGGGCGGAAAAAAAAATGGAGAGGCGAAACCATCCTCGTCCTGCGAAAAAAACAATTGATACATGAAACCGACGCTGTTTTGCGAAAAAAAATTGAGACGGGAAAATTGCGTCCGTGGGCGGAAAAAAAAATGGAGAGGCGAAACCATCCTCGTCGTGCGAAAAAAAAAATTGATACACGAAACCGACGCTGTTTTGCGAAAAAAAATTGAGACGGGAAAATTGCGTCCGTGGGCGGAAAAAAAAATGGAGAGGCGAAACCATCCTCGTCCTGCGAAAAAAAAAATTGATACACGAAACCGAGGCTGTTTTGCGAAAAAAAATTGAGACGGGAAAATGGCGTCCGTGGGCGGAAAAAAAAATGGAGAGGAGAAACCATCCTCGTCGTGCGAAAAAAAAAATTGATACACGAAACCGAGGCTGTTTTGCGAAAAAAAATGGAGACGGGAAAATGGCGTCCGTGGGCGGAAAAAAAAATGGAGAGGAGAAACCATCCTCGTCGTGCGAAAAAAAAAATTGATACACGAAACCGACGCTGTTTTGCGAAAAAAAATTGAGACGGGAAAATGGCGTCCGTGGGCGGAAAAAAAAAATGGAGAGGCGAAACATCCTCGTCGTGCGAAAAAAAAAATTGATACACGAAACCCAGGCTGTTTTGCGAAAAAAAATTGAGACGGGAAAATGGCGTCCGTGGGCGGAAAAAAAAATGGAGAGGCGAAACCATCCTCGTCGTGCGAAAAAAAAAATTGATACACGAAACCGACGCTGTTTTGCGAAAAAAAAATGAGACGGGAAAATGGCGTCCGTGGGCGGAAAAAAAAATGGAGAGGAGAAACCATCCTCGTCGTGCGAAAAAAAAAATTGATACACGAAACCGAGGCTGTTTTGCGAAAAAAAAATGAGACGGGAAAATGGCGTCCGTGGGCGGAAAAAAAAATGGAGAGGAGAAACCATCCTCGTCGTACGAAAAAAAAAATTGATACACGAAACCGAGGCTGTTTTGCGAAAAAAAATTGAGACGGGAAAATGGCGTCCGTGGGCGGAAAAAAAAATGGAGAGGTGAAACCATCCTCGTCGTGCGAAAAAAAAAATTGATACACGAAACCGAGGCTGTTTTGCGAAAAAAAATTGAGACGGGAAAACGGCGTCCGTGGGCGGAAAAAAAAATGGAGAGGCGAAACCATCCTCGTCCTGCGAAAAAAAAAATTGATACATGAAACCGAGGCTGTTTTGCGAAAAAAAATTGAGACGGGAAAATTGCGTCCGTGGGCGGAAAAAAAAATGGAGAGGCGAAACCATCCTCGTCCTGCGAAAAAAAAAATTGATACACGAAACCGACGCTGTTTTGCGAAAAAAAATTGAGACGGGAAAATTGCGTCCGTGGGCGGAAAAAAAAATGGAGAGGCGAAACCATCCTCGTCGTGCGAAAAAAAAAATTGATACACGAAACCGACGCTGTTTTGCGAAAAAAAATTGAGACGGGAAAATTGCGTCCGTGGGCGGAAAAAAAAATGGAGAGGCGAAACCATCCTCGTCGTGCGAAAAAAAAAATTGATACACGAAACCGAGGCTGTTTTGCGAAAAAAAATTGAGACGGGAAAATGGCGTCCGTGGGCGGAAAAAAAAATGGAGAGGCGAAACCATCCTCGTTGTGCGAAAAAAAAAATTGAGACACGAAACCGAGGCTGTTTTGCGAAAAAAATTGAGACGGGAAAATGGCGTCCGTGGGCGGAAAAAAAAATGGAGAGGCGAAACCATCCTCGTCGTGCGAAAAAAAAAATTGATACACGAAACCCAGGCTGTTTTGCGAAAAAAAATTGAGACGGGAAAATGGCGTCCGTGGGCGGAAAAAAAAATGGAGAGGCGAAACCATCCTCGTCGTGCGAAAAAAAAAATTGATACACGAAACCGAGGCTGTTTTGCGAAAAAAAATGGAGACGGGAAAATGGCGTCCGTGGGCGGAAAAAAAAATGGAGAGGCGAAACCATCCTCGTCCTGCGAAAAAAAAAATTGATACACGAAACCGACGCTGTTTTGCGAAAAAAAATTGAGACGGGAAAATGGCGTCCGTGGGCGGAAAAAAAAATGGAGAGGCGAAACCATCCTCGTCCTGCGAAAAAAACAATTGATACATGAAACCGACGCTGTTTTGCGAAAAAAAATTGAGACGGGAAAATTGCGTCCGTGGGCGGAAAAAAAAATGGAGAGGCGAAACCATCCTCGTCGTGCGAAAAAAAAAATTGATACACGAAACCGACGCTGTTTTGCGAAAAAAAATTGAGACGGGAAAATTGCGTCCGTGGGCGGAAAAAAAAATGGAGAGGCGAAACCATCCTCGTCCTGCGAAAAAAAAAATTGATACACGAAACCGAGGCTGTTTTGCGAAAAAAAATTGAGACGGGAAAATGGCGTCCGTGGGCGGAAAAAAAAATGGAGAGGAGAAACCATCCTCGTCGTGCGAAAAAAAAAATTGATACACGAAACCGAGGCTGTTTTGCGAAAAAAAATGGAGACGGGAAAATGGCGTCCGTGGGCGGAAAAAAAAATGGAGAGGAGAAACCATCCTCGTCGTGCGAAAAAAAAAATTGATACACGAAACCGACGCTGTTTTGCGAAAAAAAATTGAGACGGGAAAATGGCGTCCGTGGGCGGAAAAAAAAAATGGAGAGGCGAAACATCCTCGTCGTGCGAAAAAAAAAATTGATACACGAAACCCAGGCTGTTTTGCGAAAAAAAATTGAGACGGGAAAATGGCGTCCGTGGGCGGAAAAAAAAATGGAGAGGCGAAACCATCCTCGTCGTGCGAAAAAAAAAATTGATACACGAAACCGACGCTGTTTTGCGAAAAAAAAATGAGACGGGAAAATGGCGTCCGTGGGCGGAAAAAAAAATGGAGAGGAGAAACCATCCTCGTCGTGCGAAAAAAAAAATTGATACACGAAACCGACGCTGTTTTGCGAAAAAAAAATGAGACGGGAAAATGGCGTCCGTGGGCGGAAAAAAAAATGGAGAGGAGAAACCATCCTCGTCGTACGAAAAAAAAAATTGATACACGAAACCGAGGCTGTTTTGCGAAAAAAAATTGAGACGGGAAAATGGCGTCCGTGGGCGGAAAAAAAAATGGAGAGGTGAAACCATCCTCGTCGTGCGAAAAAAAAAATTGATACACGAAACCGAGGCTGTTTTGCGAAAAAAAATTGAGACGGGAAAACGGCGTCCGTGGGCGGAAAAAAAAATGGAGAGGCGAAACCATCCTCGTCCTGCGAAAAAAAAAATTGATACATGAAACCGAGGCTGTTTTGCGAAAAAAAATTGAGACGGGAAAATTGCGTCCGTGGGCGGAAAAAAAAATGGAGAGGCGAAACCATCCTCGTCCTGCGAAAAAAAAAATTGATACACGAAACCGACGCTGTTTTGCGAAAAAAAATTGAGACGGGAAAATTGCGTCCGTGGGCGGAAAAAAAAATGGAGAGGCGAAACCATCCTCGTCGTGCGAAAAAAAAAATTGATACACGAAACCGACGCTGTTTTGCGAAAAAAAATTGAGACGGGAAAATTGCGTCCGTGGGCGGAAAAAAAAATGGAGAGGCGAAACCATCCTCGTCGTGCGAAAAAAAAAATTGATACACGAAACCGAGGCTGTTTTGCGAAAAAAAATTGAGACGGGAAAATGGCGTCCGTGGGCGGAAAAAAAAATGGAGAGGCGAAACCATCCTCGTTGTGCGAAAAAAAAAATTGAGACACGAAACCGAGGCTGTTTTGCGAAAAAAATTGAGACGGGAAAATGGCGTCCGTGGGCGGAAAAAAAAATGGAGAGGCGAAACCATCCTCGTCGTGCGAAAAAAAAAATTGATACACGAAACCCAGGCTGTTTTGCGAAAAAAAATTGAGACGGGAAAATGGCGTCCGTGGGCGGAAAAAAAAATGGAGAGGCGAAACCATCCTCGTCGTTCGAAAAAAAAAATTGATACACGAAACCGAGGCTGTTTTGCGAAAAAAAATGGAGACGGGAAAATGGCGTCCGTGGGCGGAAAAAAAAATGGAGAGGCGAAACCATCCTCGTCCTGCGAAAAAAAAAATTGATACACGAAACCGACGCTGTTTTGCGAAAAAAAATTGAGACGGGAAAATGGCGTCCGTGGGCGGAAAAAAAAATGGAGAGGCGAAACCATCCTCGTCGTGCGAAAAAAAAAATTGATACACGAAACCGACGCTGTTTTGCGAAAAAAAAATTGAGACGGGAAAATGGCGTCCGTGGGCGGAAAAAAAAATGGAGAGGCGAAACCATCCTCGTTGTGCGAAAAAAAAAATTGAGACACGAAACCGAGGCTGTTTTGCGAAAAAAATTGAGACGGGAAAATTGCGTCCGTGGGCGGAAAAAAAAATGGAGAGGCGAAACCATCCTCGTCCTGCGAAAAAAAAAATTGATACATGAAACCGAGGCTGTTTTGCGAAAAAAAATTGAGACGGGAAAATTGCGTCCGTGGGCGGAAAAAAAAATGGAGAGGCGAAACCATCCTCGTCCTGCGAAAAAAAAAATTGATACACGAAACCGACGCTGTTTTGCGAAAAAAATTGAGACGGGAAAATTGCGTCCGTGGGCGGAAAAAAAAATGGAGAGGCGAAACCATCCTCGTCCTGCGAAAAAAAAAATTGATACACGAAACCGACGCTGTTTTGCGAAAAAAAATTGAGACGGGAAAATGGCGTCCGTGGGCGGAAAAAAAAATGGAGAGGCGAAACCATCCTCGTCCTGCGAAAAAAACAATTGATACATGAAACCGACGCTGTTTTGCGAAAAAAAATTGAGACGGGAAAATTGCGTCCGTGGGCGGAAAAAAAAATGGAGAGGCGAAACCATCCTCGTCGTGCGAAAAAAAAAATTGATACACGAAACCGACGCTGTTTTGCGAAAAAAAATTGAGACGGGAAAATTGCGTCCGTGGGCGGAAAAAAAAATGGAGAGGCGAAACCATCCTCGTCCTGCGAAAAAAAAAATTGATACACGAAACCGAGGCTGTTTTGCGAAAAAAAATTGAGACGGGAAAATGGCGTCCGTGGGCGGAAAAAAAAATGGAGAGGAGAAACCATCCTCGTCGTGCGAAAAAAAAAATTGATACACGAAACCGAGGCTGTTTTGCGAAAAAAAATGGAGACGGGAAAATGGCGTCCGTGGGCGGAAAAAAAAATGGAGAGGAGAAACCATCCTCGTCGTGCGAAAAAAAAAATTGATACACGAAGCCGACGCTGTTTTGCGAAAAAAAATTGAGACGGGAAAATGGCGTCCGTGGGCGGAAAAAAAAAATGGAGAGGCGAAACATCCTCGTCGTGCGAAAAAAAAAATTGATACACGAAACCCAGGCTGTTTTGCGAAAAAAAATTGAGACGGGAAAATGGCGTCCGTGGGCGGAAAAAAAAATGGAGAGGCGAAACCATCCTCGTCGTGCGAAAAAAAAAATTGATACACGAAACCGACGCTGTTTTGCGAAAAAAAAATGAGACGGGAAAATGGCGTCCGTGGGCGGAAAAAAAAATGGAGAGGAGAAACCATCCTCGTCGTGCGAAAAAAAAAATTGATACACGAAACCGACGCTGTTTTGCGAAAAAAAAATGAGACGGGAAAATGGCGTCCGTGGGCGGAAAAAAAAATGGAGAGGAGAAACCATCCTCGTCGTACGAAAAAAAAAATTGATACACGAAACCGAGGCTGTTTTGCGAAAAAAAATTGAGACGGGAAAATGGCGTCCGTGGGCGGAAAAAAAAATGGAGAGGTGAAACCATCCTCGTCGTGCGAAAAAAAAAATTGATACACGAAACCGAGGCTGTTTTGCGAAAAAAAATTGAGACGGGAAAACGGCGTCCGTGGGCGGAAAAAAAAATGGAGAGGCGAAACCATCCTCGTCCTGCGAAAAAAAAAATTGATACATGAAACCGAGGCTGTTTTGCGAAAAAAAATTGAGACGGGAAAATTGCGTCCGTGGGCGGAAAAAAAAATGGAGAGGCGAAACCATCCTCGTCCTGCGAAAAAAAAAATTGATACACGAAACCGACGCTGTTTTGCGAAAAAAAATTGAGACGGGAAAATTGCGTCCGTGGGCGGAAAAAAAAATGGAGAGGCGAAACCATCCTCGTCGTGCGAAAAAAAAAATTGATACACGAAACCGACGCTGTTTTGCGAAAAAAAATTGAGACGGGAAAATTGCGTCCGTGGGCGGAAAAAAAAATGGAGAGGCGAAACCATCCTCGTCGTGCGAAAAAAAAAATTGATACACGAAACCGAGGCTGTTTTGCGAAAAAAAATTGAGACGGGAAAATGGCGTCCGTGGGCGGAAAAAAAAATGGAGAGGCGAAACCATCCTCGTTGTGCGAAAAAAAAAATTGAGACACGAAACCGAGGCTGTTTTGCGAAAAAAATTGAGACGGGAAAATGGCGTCCGTGGGCGGAAAAAAAAATGGAGAGGCGAAACCATCCTCGTCGTGCGAAAAAAAAAATTGATACACGAAACCCAGGCTGTTTTGCGAAAAAAAATTGAGACGGGAAAATGGCGTCCGTGGGCGGAAAAAAAAATGGAGAGGCGAAACCATCCTCGTCGTGCGAAAAAAAAAATTGATACACGAAACCGAGGCTGTTTTGCGAAAAAAAATGGAGACGGGAAAATGGCGTCCGTGGGCGGAAAAAAAAATGGAGAGGCGAAACCATCCTCGTCCTGCGAAAAAAAAAATTGAGACACGAAACCGAGGCTGTTTTGCGAAAAAAATTGAGACGGGAAAATTGCGTCCGTGGGCGGAAAAAAAAATGGAGAGGCGAAACCATCCTCGTCCTGCGAAAAAAAAAATTGATACATGAAACCGAGGCTGTTTTGCGAAAAAAAATTGAGACGGGAAAATTGCGTCCGTGGGCGGAAAAAAAAATGGAGAGGCGAAACCATCCTCGTCCTGCGAAAAAAAAAATTGATACACGAAACCGACGCTGTTTTGCGAAAAAAATTGAGACGGGAATATTGCGTCCGTGGGCGGAAAAAAAAATGGAGAGGCGAAACCATCCTCGTCGTGCGAAAAAAAAAATTGATACACGAAACCGACGCTGTTTTGCGAAAAAAAAATTGAGACGGGAAAATGGCGTCCGTGGGCGGAAAAAAAAATGGAGAGGCGAAACCATCCTCGTCCTGCGAAAAAAAAAATTGATACACGAAACCGACGCTGTTTTTGCGAAAAAAATTGAGACGGGAAAATTGCGTCCGTGGGCGGAAAAAAAAATGGAGAGGCGAAACCATCCTCGTCCTGCGAAAAAAAAAATTGATACACGAAACCGACGCTGTTTTGCGAAAAAAAATTGAGACGGGAAAATGGCGTCCGTGGGCGGAAAAAAAAATGGAGAGGCGAAACCATCCTCGTCGTGCGAAAAAAAAAATTGATACACGAAACCGACGCTGTTTTGCGAAAAAAAATTGAGACGGGAAAATGGCGTCCGTGGGCGGAAAAAAAAATGGAGAGGTGAAACCATCCTCGTCGTGCGAAAAAAAAAATTGATACACGAAACCGAGGCTGTTTTGCGAAAAAAAATTGAGACGGGAAAATGGCGTCCGTGGGCGGAAAAAAAAATGGAGAGGCGAAACCATCCTCGTTGTGCGAAAAAAAAAATTGATACACGAAACCGACGCTGTTTTGCGAAAAAAAATTGAGACGGGAAAATGGCGTCCGTGGGCGGAAAAAAAAATGGAGAGGCGAAACCATCCTCGTCGTGCGAAAAAAAAAATTGATACACGAAACCGACGCTGTTTTGCGAAAAAAAATTGAGACGGGAAAATTGCGTCCGTGGGCGGAAAAAAAAATGGAGAGGCGAAACCATCCTCGTCGTGCGAAAAAAAAAATTGATACACGAAACCGAGGCTCTTTTGCGAAAAAAAATTGAGACGGGAAAATGGCGTCCGTGGGCGGAAAAAAAAATGGAGAGGCGAAACCATCCTCGTCGTGCGAAAAAAAAAATTGATACACGAAACCGACGCTGTTTTGCGAAAAAAAATTGAGACGGGAAAATGGCGTCCGTGGGCGGAAAAAAAAATGGAGAGGTGAAACCATCCTCGTCGTGCGAAAAAAAAAATTGATACACGAAACCGAGGCTGTTTTGCGAAAAAAAATTGAGACGGGAAAACGGCGTCCGTGGGCGGAAAAAAAAATGGAGAGGCGAAACCATCCTCGTCCTGCGAAAAAAAAAATTGATACATGAAACCGAGGCTGTTTTGCGAAAAAAAATTGAGACGGGAAAATTGCGTCCGTGGGCGGAAAAAAAAATGGAGAGGCGAAACCATCCTCGTCCTGCGAAAAAAAAAATTGATACACGAAACCGACGCTGTTTTGCGAAAAAAAATTGAGACGGGAAAATTGCGTCCGTGGGCGGAAAAAAAAATGGAGAGGCGAAACCATCCTCGTCGTGCGAAAAAAAAAATTGATACACGAAACCGACGCTGTTTTGCGAAAAAAAATTGAGACGGGAAAATTGCGTCCGTGGGCGGAAAAAAAAATGGAGAGGCGAAACCATCCTCGTCGTGCGAAAAAAAAAATTGATACACGAAACCGAGGCTGTTTTGCGAAAAAAAATTGAGACGGGAAAATGGCGTCCGTGGGCGGAAAAAAAAATGGAGAGGCGAAACCATCCTCGTCGTGCGAAAAAAAAAATTGATACACGAAACCCAGGCTGTTTTGCGAAAAAAAATTGAGACGGGAAAATGGCGTCCGTGGGCGGAAAAAAAAATGGAGAGGCGAAACCATCCTCGTCGTGCGAAAAAAAAAATTGATACACGAAACCGAGGCTGTTTTGCGAAAAAAAATGGAGACGGGAAAATGGCGTCCGTGGGCGGAAAAAAAAATGGAGAGGCGAAACCATCCTCGTCCTGCGAAAAAAAAAATTGAGACACGAAACCGAGGCTGTTTTGCGAAAAAAATTGAGACGGGAAAATTGCGTCCGTGGGCGGAAAAAAAAATGGAGAGGCGAAACCATCCTCGTCCTGCGAAAAAAAAAATTGATACATGAAACCGAGGCTGTTTTGCGAAAAAAAATTGAGACGGGAAAATTGCGTCCGTGGGCGGAAAAAAAAATGGAGAGGCGAAACCATCCTCGTCCTGCGAAAAAAAAAATTGATACACGAAACCGACGCTGTTTTGCGAAAAAAATTGAGACGGGAATATTGCGTCCGTGGGCGGAAAAAAAAATGGAGAGGCGAAACCATCCTCGTCGTGCGAAAAAAAAAATTGATACACGAAACCGACGCTGTTTTGCGAAAAAAAAATTGAGACGGGAAAATGGCGTCCGTGGGCGGAAAAAAAAATGGAGAGGCGAAACCATCCTCGTCCTGCGAAAAAAAAAATTGATACACGAAACCGACGCTGTTTTTGCGAAAAAAATTGAGACGGGAAAATTGCGTCCGTGGGCGGAAAAAAAAATGGAGAGGCGAAACCATCCTCGTCCTGCGAAAAAAAAAATTGATACACGAAACCGACGCTGTTTTGCGAAAAAAAATTGAGACGGGAAAATGGCGTCCGTGGGCGGAAAAAAAAATGGAGAGGCGAAACCATCCTCGTCGTGCGAAAAAAAAAATTGATACACGAAACCGACGCTGTTTTGCGAAAAAAAATTGAGACGGGAAAATGGCGTCCGTGGGCGGAAAAAAAAATGGAGAGGTGAAACCATCCTCGTCGTGCGAAAAAAAAAATTGATACACGAAACCGAGGCTGTTTTGCGAAAAAAAATTGAGACGGGAAAATGGCGTCCGTGGGCGGAAAAAAAAATGGAGAGGCGAAACCATCCTCGTTGTGCGAAAAAAAAAATTGATACACGAAACCGACGCTGTTTTGCGAAAAAAAATTGAGACGGGAAAATGGCGTCCGTGGGCGGAAAAAAAAATGGAGAGGCGAAACCATCCTCGTCGTGCGAAAAAAAAAATTGATACACGAAACCGACGCTGTTTTGCGAAAAAAAATTGAGACGGGAAAATTGCGTCCGTGGGCGGAAAAAAAAATGGAGAGGCGAAACCATCCTCGTCGTGCGAAAAAAAAAATTGATACACGAAACCGAGGCTCTTTTGCGAAAAAAAATTGAGACGGGAAAATGGCGTCCGTGGGCGGAAAAAAAAATGGAGAGGCGAAACCATCCTCGTCGTGCGAAAAAAAAAATTGATACACGAAACCGACGCTGTTTTGCGAAAAAAAATTGAGACGGGAAAATGGCGTCCGTGGGCGGAAAAAAAAATGGAGAGGCGAAACCATCCTCGTTGTGCGAAAAAAAAAATTGAGACACGAAACCGAGGCTGTTTTGCGAAAAAAATTGAGACGGGAAAATGGCGTCCGTGGGCGGAAAAAAAAATGGAGAGGCGAAACCATCCTCGTCGTGCGAAAAAAAAAATTGATACACGAAACCGACGCTGTTTTGCGAAAAAAAATGGAGACGGGAAAATTGCGTCCGTGGGCGGAAAAAAAAATGGAGAGGCGAAACCATCCTCGTCCTGCGAAAAAAAAAATTGATACACGAAACCGACGCTGTTTTGCGAAAAAAAATTGAGACGGGAAAATGGCGTCCGTGGGCGGAAAAAAAAATGGAGAGGCGAAACCATCCTCGTCGTGCGAAAAAAAAAATTGATACACGAAACCGACGCTGTTTTGCGAAAAAAATTGAGACGGGAAAATTGCGTCCGTGGGCGGAAAAAAAAATGGAGACGCGAAACCATCCTCGTCGTGAGAAAAAAAAAATTGATACACGAAACCGAGGCTGTTTTGCGAAAAAAAATTGAGACGGGAAAATTGCGTCCGTGGGCGGAAAAAAAAATGGAGAGGCGAAACCATCCTCGTCGTGCGAAAAAAAAAAATTAATACACGAAACCGAGGCTGTTTTGCGAAAAAAAATTGAGACGGGAAAATGGCGTCCGTGGGCGGAAAAAAAAATGGAGAGGCGAAACCATCCTCGTCCTGCGAAAAAAAAAATTGATACATGAAAACGAGGCTGTTTTGCGAAAAAAAATGGAGACGGGAAAATTGCGTCCGTGGGCGGAAAAAAAAATGGAGAGGCGAAACCATCCTCGTCGTGCGAAAAAAAAAATTGATACACGAAACCGACGCTGTTTTGCGAAAAAAAATTGAGACGGGAAAATGGCGTCCGTGGGCGGAAAAAAAAATGGAGAGGCGAAACCATCCTCGTCGTGCGAAAAAAAAAATTGATACACGAAACCGAGGCTGTTTTGCGAAAAAAAATTGAGACGGGAAAATGGCGTCCGTGGGCGGAAAAAAAAATGGAGAGGCGAAACCATCCTCGTCCTGCGAAAAAAAAAATTGATACACGAAACCGACGCTGTTTTGCGAAAAAAAATTGAGACGGGAAAATGGCGTCCGTGGGCGGAAAAAAAAATGGAGAGGAGAAACCATCCTCGTCGTGCGAAAAAAAAAATTGATACACGAAACCGAGGCTGTTTTGCGAAAAAAAATTGAGACGGGAAAATGGCGTCCGTGGGCGGAAAAAAAAATGGAGAGGTGAAACCATCCTCGTCGTGCGAAAAAAAAAATTGATACACGAAACCGAGGCTGTTTTGCGAAAAAAAAATGAGACGGGAAAATGGCGTCCGTGGGCGGAAAAAAAAATGGAGAGGCGAAACCATCCTCGTCCTGCGAAAAAAAAAATTGATACATGAAACCGAGGCTGTTTTGCGAAAAAAAATTGAGACGGGAAAATTGCGTCCGTGGGCGGAAAAAAAAATGGAGAGGCGAAACCATCCTCGTCGTGAGAAAAAAAAAATTGATACACGAAACCGACGCTGTTTTGCGAAAAAAAATTGAGACGGGAAAATTGCGTCCGTGGGCGGAAAAAAAAATGGAGAGGCGAAACCATCCTCGTCGTGCGAAAAAAAAAATTGATACACGAAACCGAGGCTGTTTTGCGAAAAAAAATTGAGACGGGAAAATGGCGTCCGTGGGCGGAAAAAAAAATGGAGAGGCGAAACCATCCTCGTCGTGCGAAAAAAAAAATTGATACACGAAACCGACGCTGTTTTGCGAAAAAAAATTGAGACGGGAAAATGGCGTCCGTGGGCGGAAAAAAAAATGGAGAGGCGAAACCATCCTCGTCGTGCGAAAAGAAAAATTGATACACGAAACCGAGGCTGTTTTGCGAAAAAAAATTGAGACGGGAAAATGGCGTCCGTGGGCGGAAAAAAAAATGGAGAGGCGAAACCATCCTCGTTGTGCGAAAAAAAAAATTGAGACACGAAACCGACGCTGTTTTGCGAAAAAAAATTGAGACGGGAAAATGGCGTCCGTGGGCGGAAAAAAAAATGGAGAGGCGAAACCATCCTCGTTGTGCGAAAAAAAAAATTGAGACACGAAACCGAGGCTGTTTTGCGAAAAAAATTGAGACGGGAAAATGGCGTCCGTGGGCGGAAAAAAAAATGGAGAGGCGAAACCATCCTCGTCGTGCGAAAAAAAAAATTGATACACGAAACCGACGCTGTTTTGCGAAAAAAAATGGAGACGGGAAAATTGCGTCCGTGGGCGGAAAAAAAAATGGAGAGGCGAAACCATCCTCGTCCTGCGAAAAAAAAAATTGATACACGAAACCGACGCTGTTTTGCGAAAAAAAATTGAGACGGGAAAATGGCGTCCGTGGGCGGAAAAAAAAATGGAGAGGCGAAACCATCCTCGTCGTGCGAAAAAAAAAATTGATACACGAAACCGACGCTGTTTTGCGAAAAAAATTGAGACGGGAAAATTGCGTCCGTGGGCGGAAAAAAAAATGGAGACGCGAAACCATCCTCGTCGTGAGAAAAAAAAAATTGATACACGAAACCGAGGCTGTTTTGCGAAAAAAAATTGAGACGGGAAAATTGCGTCCGTGGGCGGAAAAAAAAATGGAGAGGCGAAACCATCCTCGTCGTGCGAAAAAAAAAAATTAATACACGAAACCGAGGCTGTTTTGCGAAAAAAAATTGAGACGGGAAAATGGCGTCCGTGGGCGGAAAAAAAAATGGAGAGGCGAAACCATCCTCGTCCTGCGAAAAAAAAAATTGATACATGAAAACGAGGCTGTTTTGCGAAAAAAAATGGAGACGGGAAAATTGCGTCCGTGGGCGGAAAAAAAATGGAGAGGCGAAACCATCCTCGTCGTGCGAAAAAAAAAATTGATACACGAAACCGACGCTGTTTTGCGAAAAAAAATTGAGACGGGAAAATGGCGTCCGTGGGCGGAAAAAAAAATGGAGAGGCGAAACCATCCTCGTCGTGCGAAAAAAAAATTGATACACGAAACCGAGGCTGTTTTGCGAAAAAAAATTGAGACGGGAAAATGGCGTCCGTGGGCGGAAAAAAAAATGGAGAGGCGAAACCATCCTCGTCCTGCGAAAAAAAAAATTGATACACGAAACCGACGCTGTTTTGCGAAAAAAATGGAGACGGGAAAATGGCGTCCGTGGGCGGAAAAAAAAATGGAGAGGAGAAACCATCCTCGTCGTGCGAAAAAAAAAATTGATACACGAAACCGAGGCTGTTTTGCGAAAAAAATTGAGACGGGAAAATGGCGTCCGTGGGCGGAAAAAAAAATGGAGAGGTGAAACCATCCTCGTCGTGCGAAAAAAAAAATTGATACACGAAACCGAGGCTGTTTTGCGAAAAAAAATGAGACGGGAAAATGGCGTCCGTGGGCGGAAAAAAAAATGGAGAGGCGAAACCATCCTCGTCCTGCGAAAAAAAAAATTGATACATGAAACCGAGGCTGTTTTGCGAAAAAAAATTGAGACGGGAAAATTGCGTCCGTGGGCGGAAAAAAAAATGGAGAGGCGAAACCATCCTCGTCGTGAGAAAAAAAAAATTGATACACGAAACCGACGCTGTTTTGCGAAAAAAAATTGAGACGGGAAAATTGCGTCCGTGGGCGGAAAAAAAAATGGAGAGGCGAAACCATCCTCGTCGTGCGAAAAAAAAAATTGATACACGAAACCGAGGCTGTTTTGCGAAAAAAAAATTGAGACGGGAAAATGGCGTCCGTGGGCGGAAAAAAAAATGGAGAGGCGAAACCATCCTCGTCGTGCGAAAAAAAAAATTGATACACGAAACCGACGCTGTTTTGCGAAAAAAAATTGAGACGGGAAAATGGCGTCCGTGGGCGGAAAAAAAAATGGAGAGGCGAAACCATCCTCGTCGTGCGAAAAGAAAAATTGATACACGAAACCGAGGCTGTTTTGCGAAAAAAAATTGAGACGGGAAAATGGCGTCCGTGGGCGGAAAAAAAAATGGAGAGGCGAAACCATCCTCGTTGTGCGAAAAAAAAAATTGAGACACGAAACCGAGGCTGTTTTGCGAAAAAAATTGAGACGGGAAAATTGCGTCCGTGGGCGGAAAAAAAAATGGAGAGGCGAAACCATCCTCGTCCTGCGAAAAAAAAAATTGATACATGAAACCGAGGCTGTTTTGCGAAAAAAAATTGAGACGGGAAAATTGCGTCCGTGGGCGGAAAAAAAAATGGAGAGGCGAAACCATCCTCGTCCGTGCGAAAAAAAAAATTGATACACGAAACCGACGCTGTTTTGCGAAAAAAATTGAGACGGGAAAATTGCGTCCGTGGGCGGAAAAAAAAATGGAGAGGCGAAACCATCCTCGTCGTGCGAAAAAAAAAATTGATACACGAAACCGACGGCTGTTTTGCGAAAAAAAATTGAGACGGGAAAATGGCGTCCGTGGGCGGAAAAAAAAATGGAGAGGCGAAACCATCCTCGTCGTGCGAAAAAAAAAATTGATACACGAAACCGAGGCTGTTTTGCGAAAAAAAATTGAGACGGGAAAATGGCGTCCGTGGGCGGAAAAAAAAATGGAGAGGCGAAACCATCCTCGTCGTGCGAAAAAAAAAATTGATACACGAAACCGAGGCTGTTTGCGAAAAAAATTGAGACGGGAAAATGCGTCCGTGGGCGGAAAAAAAAATGGAGAGGCGAAACCATCCTCGTCGTGCGAAAAAAAAATTGATACACGAAACCGACGCTGTTTTGCGAAAAAAAAATTGAGACGGGAAAATGGCGTCCGTGGGCGGAAAAAAAATGGAGAGGCGAAACCATCCTCGTCGTGCGAAAAAAAAAAATTGATACACGAAACCGACGCTGTTTTGCGAAAAAAAATTGAGACGGGAAAATGGCGTCCGTGGGCGGAAAAAAAAATGGAGAGGCGAAACCATCCTCGTCGTGCGAAAAAAAAAATTGATACACGAAACCGAGGCTGTTTTGCGAAAAAAAAATTGAGACGGGAAAATGGCGTCCGTGGGCGGAAAAAAAAATGGAGAGGCGAAACCATCCTCGTCGTGCGAAAAAAAAAATTGATACACGAAACCGACGCTGTTTTGCGAAAAAAAATTGAGACGGGAAAATGGCGTCCGTGGGCGGAAAAAAAAATGGAGAGGCGAAACCATCCTCGTCGTGCGAAAAAAAAAATTGATACACGAAACCGACGCTGTTTTGCGAAAAAAAATTGAGACGGGAAAATGGCGTCCGTGGGCGGAAAAAAAAATGGAGAGGTGAAACCATCCTCGTCGTGCGAAAAAAAAAATTGATACACGAAACCGAGGCTGTTTTGCGAAAAAAAATTGAGACGGGAAAATGGCGTCCGTGGGCGGAAAAAAAAATGGAGAGGCGAAACCATCCTCGTCCTGCGAAAAAAAAAATTGATACACGAAACCGAGGCTGTTTTGCGAAAAAAAATTGAGACGGGAAAATGGCGTCCGTGGGCGGAAAAAAAAATGGAGAGGCGAAACCATCCTCGTCGTGCGAACAAAAAAATTGATACACGAAACCGACGCTGTTTTGCGAAAAAAAATTGAGACGGGAAAATGGCGTCCGTGGGCGGAAAAAAAAATGGAGAGGCGAAACCATCCTCGTCGTGCGAAAAAAAAAATTGATACACGAAACCGAGGCTGTTTTGCGAAAAAAAATTGAGACGGGAAAATGGCGTCCGTGGGCGGAAAAAAAAATGGAGAGGCGAAACCATCCTCGTCGTGCGAAAAAAAAAAATTGATACACGAAACCGAGGCTGTTTTGCGAAAAAAAATTGAGACGGGAAAATGGCGTCCGTGGGCGGAAAAAAAAATGGAGAGGCGAAACCATCCTCGTCGTGCGAAAAAAAAAATTGATACACGAAACCGACGCTGTTTTGCGAAAAAAATGAGACGGGAAAATTGCGTCCGTGGGCGGAAAAAAAAATGGAGAGGCGAAACCATCCTCGTCCTGCGAAAAAAAAAATTGATACACGAAACCGACGCTGTTTTGCGAAAAAAAATTGAGACGGGAAAATGGCGTCCGTGGGCGGAAAAAAAAATGGAGAGGCGAAACCATCCTCGTCGTGCGAAAAAAAAAATTGATACACGAAACCGACGCTGTTTTGCGAAAAAAATTGAGACGGGAAAATTGCGTCCGTGGGCGGAAAAAAAAATGGAGACGCGAAACCATCCTCGTCGTGAGAAAAAAAAAATTGATACACGAAACCGAGGCTGTTTTGCGAAAAAAAATTGAGACGGGAAAAGTGCGTCCCTGGGCGGAAAAAAAATGGAGAGGCGAAACCATCCTCGTCGTGCGAAAAAAAAATTGATACACGAAACCGACGCTGTTTTGCGAAAAAAAATTGAGACGGGAAAATGGCGTCCGTGGGCGGAAAAAAAAATGGAGAGGCGAAACCATCCTCGTCGTGCGAAAAAAAAAATTGATACACGAAACCGAGGCTGTTTTGCGAAAAAAAATTGAGACGGGAAAATGGCGTCCGTGGGCGGAAAAAAAAATGGAGACGCGAAACCATCCTCGTCGTGAGAAAAAAAAAATTGATACACGAAACCGAGGCTGTTTTGCGAAAAAAAATTGAGACGGGAAAAGTGCGTCCCTGGGCGGAAAAAAAATGGAGAGGCGAAACCATCCTCGTCGTGCGAAAAAAAAAAATTAATACACGAAACCGACGCTGTTTTGCGAAAAAAAATTGAGACGGGAAAATGGCGTCCGTGGGCGGAAAAAAAAATGGAGAGGCGAAACCATCCTCGTCCTGCGAAAAAAAAAATTGATACATGAAACCGAGGCTGTTTTGCGAAAAAAAAATTGAGACGGGAAAATTGCGTCCGTGGGCGGAAAAAAAAATGGAGAGGCGAAACCATCCTCGTCGTGCGAAAAAAAAAATTGATACACGAAACCGAGGCTGTTTTGCGAAAAAAAATTGAGACGGGAAAATTGCGTCCGTGGGCGGAAAAAAAAATGGAGAGGCGAAACCATCCTCGTCGTGCAAAAAAAAAAATTGATACACGAAACCGACGCTGTTTTGCGAAAAAAAATTGAGACGGGAAAATGGCGTCCGTGGGCGGAAAAAAAAAATGGAGAGGCGAAACCATCCTCGTCGTGCGAAAAAAAAATTGATACACGAAACCGAGGCTGTTTTGCGAAAAAAAATTGAGACGGGAAAATGGCGTCCGTGGGCGGAAAAAAAAATGGAGAGGCGAAACCATCCTCGTCGTGCGAAAAAAAAAATTGATACACGAAACCGAGGCTTTTTGCGAAAAAAAATTGAGACGGGAAAATGGCGTCCGTGGGCGGAAAAAAAAATGGAGAGGCGAAACCATCCTCGTCGTGCGAAAAAAAAAATTGATACACGAAACCGACGCTGTTTTGCGAAAAAAAATTGAGACGGGAAAATGGCGTCCGTGGGCGGAAAAAAAAATGGAGAGGCGAAACCATCCTCGTTGTGCGAAAAAAAAAATTGAGACACGAAACCGAGGCTGTTTTGCGAAAAAAAATTGAGACGGAAAATGGCGTCCGTGGGCGGAAAAAAAAATGGAGAGGCGAAACCATCCTCGTCGTGCGAAAAAAAAAATTGATACACGAAACCGACGCGGTTTTGCGAAAAAAATTGAGACGGGAAAATGGCGTCCGTGGGCGGAAAAAAAAATGGAGAGGCGAAACCATCCTCGTCGTGCGAAAAAAAAATTGATACACGAAACCGAGGCTGTTTTGCGAAAAAAAATTGAGACGGGAAAATGGCGTCCGTGGGCGGAAAAAAAAATGGAGAGGCGAAACCATCCTCGTCCTGCGAAAAAAAAAATTGAATACACGAAACCGACGCTGTTTTGCGAAAAAAAATTGAGACGGGAAAATGGCGTCCGTGGGCGGAAAAAAAAATGGAGAGGCGAAACCATCCTCGTCGTGCGAAAAAAAAAATTGATACACGAAACCGACACTGTTTTGCGAAAAAAAATTGAGACGGGAAAATGGCGTCCGTGGGCGGAAAAAAAAATGGAGAGGTGAAACCATCCTCGTCGTGCGAAAAAAAAAATTGATACACGAAACCGAGGCTGTTTTGCGAAAAAAAATTGAGACGGGAAAATGGCGTCCGTGGGCGGAAAAAAAAATGGAGAGGCGAAACCATCCTCGTTGTGCGAAAAAAAAAATTGATACACGAAACCGAGGCTGTTTTGCGAAAAAAAATTGAGACGGGAAAATGGCGTCCGTGGGCGGAAAAAAAAATGGAGAGGCGAAACCATCCTCGTCCTGCGAAAAAAAAAATTGATACACGAAACCGAGGCTGTTTTGCGAAAAAAAATTGAGACGGGAAAATGGCGTCCGTGGGCGGAAAAAAAAATGGAGAGGCGAAACCATCCTCGTCGTGCGAAAAAAAAAATTGATACACGAAACCGACGCTGTTTTGCGAAAAAAATTGAGACGGGAAAATGGCGTCCGTGGGCGGAAAAAAAAATGGAGAGGCGAAACCATCCTCGTTGTGCGAAAAAAAAAAATTGAGACACGAAACCGAGGCTGTTTTGCGAAAAAAATTGAGACGGGAAAATTGCGTCCGTGGGCGGAAAAAAAAATGGAGAGGCGAAACCATCCTCGTCGTGCGAAAAAAAAATTGATACACGAAACCGAGGCTGTTTTGCGAAAAAAAAAATTGAGACGGGAAAATTGCGTCCGTGGGCGGAAAAAAAAATGGAGAGGCGAAACCATCCTCGTCCTGCGAAAAAAAAAATTGATACACGAAACCGACGCTGTTTTGCGAAAAAAAATTGAGACGGGAAAATGGCGTCCGTGGGCGGAAAAAAAAATGGAGAGGCGAAACCATCCTCGTCGCGAGAAAAAAAAAATTGATACACGAAACCGACGCTGTTTTGCGAAAAAAATTGAGACGGGAAAATGGCGTCCGTGGGCGGAAAAAAAAATGGAGAGGCGAAACCATCCTCATCGTGCGAAAAAAAAAATTGATACACGAAACCGAGGCTGTTTTGCGAAAAAAATGGAGACGGGAAAATTGCGTCCGTGGGCGGAAAAAAAAATGGAGAGGCGAAACCATCCTCGTCGTGCGAAAAAAAAAATTGATACACGAAACCGAGGCTGTTTTGCGAAAAAAATGGAGACGGGAAAATGGCGTCCGTGGGCGGAAAAAAAATGGAGAGGCGAAACCATCCTCGTCGTGCGAAAAAAAAAATTGATACACGAAACCGAGGCTGTTTTGCGAAAAAAAATTGAGACGGGAAAATGGCGTCCGTGGGCGGAAAAAAAATGGAGAGGCGAAACCATCCTCGTCGTGCGAAAAAAAAAATTGATACACGAAACCGAGGCTGTTTTGCGAAAAAAAATTGAGACAGGAAAATGGCGTCCGTGGGCGGAAAAAAAAATGGAGAGGAGAAACCATCCTCGTTGTGCGAAAAAAAAAATTGATACACGAAACCGAGGCTGTTTTGCGAAAAAAAATTGAGACGGGAAAATGGCGTCCGTGGGCGGAAAAAAAAATGGAGACGCGAAACCATCCTCGTCGTGCGAAAAAAAAATTGATACACGAAACCGACGCTGTTTTGCGAAAAAAAATTGAGACGGGAAAATTGCGTCC
This sequence comes from Podargus strigoides, assembly GCA_028020825.1. NCBI lineage: Eukaryota > Metazoa > Chordata > Aves > Caprimulgiformes > Podargidae > Podargus > Podargus strigoides. The sequence goes on from JAQJZH010000970.1 coordinate 26,141, forward strand.
GTGGGCGGAAAAAAAAATGGAGAGGCGAAACCATCCTCGTCGTGCGAAAAAAAAAATTGATACACGAAACCGAGGCTGTTTTGCGAAAAAAAATTGAGACGGGAAAATTGCGTCCGTGGGCGGAAAAAAAATGGAGAGGCGAAACCATCCTCGTCGTGCGAAAAAAAAAATTGATACACGAAACCGAGGCTGTTTTGCGAAAAAAAATTGAGACGGGAAAATGGCGTCCGTGGGCGGAAAAAAAAATGGAGAGGCGAAACCATCCTCGTCGTGCGAAAAAAAAAATTGATACACGAAACCGAGGCTGTTTTGCGAAAAAAAATTGAGAAGGGAAAATTGCGTCCGTGGGCGGAAAAAAAAATGGAGAGGCGAAACCATCCTCATCGTGCGAAAAAAAAAATTGATACACGAAACCGAGGCTGTTTTGCGAAAAAAAATGGAGACGGGAAAATTGCGTCCGTGGGCGGAAAAAAAAATGGAGAGGTGAAACCATCCTCGTCGTGCGAAAAAAAAAATTGATACACGAAACCGAGGCTGTTTTGCGAAAAAAAAATTGAGACGGGAAAATGGCGTCCGTGGGCGGAAAAAAAAATGGAGAGGCGAAACCATCCTCGTTGTGCGAAAAAAAAATTGATACACGAAACCGAGGCTGTTTTGCGAAAAAAAATTGAGACGGGAAAATGGCGTCCGTGGGCGGAAAAAAAAATGGAGAGGCGAAACCATCCTCGTCCTGCGAAAAAAAAAATTGATACACGAAACCGAGGCTGTTTTGCGAAAAAAAAAATTGAGACGGGAAAATTGCGTCCGTGGGCGGAAAAAAAAATGGAGAGGCGAAACCATCCTCGTCGTGCGAAAAAAAAAATTGATACACGAAACCGAGGCTGTTTTGCGAAAAAAAATTGAGACGGGAAAATGGCGTCCGTGGGCGGAAAAAAAAATGGAGAGGCGAAACCATCCTCGTCGTGCGAAAAAAAAAATTGATACACGAAACCGAGGCTGTTTTGCGAAAAAAAATTGAGACGGGAAAATGGCGTCCGTGGGCGGAAAAAAAAATGGAGAGGCGAAACCATCCTCGTTGTGCGAAAAAAAAAATTGAGACACGAAACCGAGGCTGTTTTGCGAAAAAAATTGAGACGGGAAAATTGCGTCCGTGGGCGGAAAAAAAAATGGAGAGGCGAAACCATCCTCGTCGTGCGAAAAAAAAAATTGATACACGAAACCGAGGCTGTTTTGCGAAAAAAAAATTGAGACGGGAAAATTGCGTCCGTGGGCGGAAAAAAAAATGGAGAGGCGAAACCATCCTCGTCCTGCGAAAAAAAAAATTGATACACGAAACCGACGCTGTTTTGCGAAAAAAATTGAGACGGGAAAATGGCGTCCGTGGGCGGAAAAAAAAATGGAGAGGCGAAACCATCCTCGTCGTGCGAAAAAAAAAATTGATACACGAAACCGACGCTGTTTTGCGAAAAAAAATTGAGACGGGAAAATGGCGTCCGTGGGCGGAAAAAAAAATGGAGAGGCGAAACCATCCTCATCGTGCGAAAAAAAAAATTGATACACGAAACCGAGGCTGTTTTGCGAAAAAAAAATGGAGACGGGAAAATTGCGTCCGTGGGCGGAAAAAAAAATGGAGAGGCGAAACCATCCTCGTCGTGCGAAAAAAAAAATTGATACACGAAACCGAGGCTGTTTTGCGAAAAAAAATGGAGACGGGAAAATGGCGTCCGTGGGCGGAAAAAAAAATGGAGAGGCGAAACCATCCTCGTCGTGCGAAAAAAAAAATTGATACACGAAACCGAGGCTGTTTTGCGAAAAAAAATTGAGACGGGAAAATGGCGTCCGTGGGCGGAAAAAAAAATGGAGAGGCGAAACCATCCTCGTCGTGCGAAAAAAAAAATTGATACACGAAACCGAGGCTGTTTTGCGAAAAAAAATTGAGACGGGAAAATGGCGTCCGTGGGCGGAAAAAAAAATGGAGAGGCGAAACCATCCTCGTTGTGCGAAAAAAAAATTGATACACGAAACCGAGGCTGTTTTGCGAAAAAAAATTGAGACGGGAAAATTGCGTCCGTGGGCGGAAAAAAAAATGGAGAGGCGAAACCATCCTCGTCGTGCGAAAAAAAAAATTGATACACGAAACCGAGGCTGTTTTGCGAAAAAAAATTGAGACGGGAAAATGGCGTCCGTGGGCGGAAAAAAAATGGAGAGGCGAAACCATCCTCGTCGTGCGAAAAAAAAAATTGATACACGAAACCGAGGCTGTTTTGCGAAAAAAAATTGAGAAGGGAAAATTGCGTCCGTGGGCGGAAAAAAAAATGGAGAGGCGAAACCATCCTCGTCGTGCGAAAAAAAAAATTGATACACGAAACCGAGGCTGTTTTGCGAAAAAAAATGGAGACGGGAAAATTGCGTCCGTGGGCGGAAAAAAAAATGGAGAGGCGAAACCATCCTCGTCGTGCGAAAAAAAAAATTGATACACGAAACCGAGGCTGTTTTGCGAAAAAAAATGGAGACGGGAAAATGGCGTCCGTGGGCGGAAAAAAAAATGGAGAGGCGAAACCATCCTCGTCGTGCGAAAAAAAAAATTGATACACGAAACCGAGGCTGTTTTGCGAAAAAAAATTGAGACGGGAAAATGGCGTCCGTGGGCGGAAAAAAAAATGGAGAGGCGAAACCATCCTCGTCGTGCGAAAAAAAAAATTGATACACGAAACCGACGCTGTTTTGCGAAAAAAAATTGAGACGGGAAAATGGCGTCCGTGGGCGGAAAAAAAAATGGAGAGGCGAAACCATCCTCGTCGTGCGAAAAAAAAAATTGATACACGAAACCGAGGCTGTTTTGCGAAAAAAAATTGAGACGGGAAAATGGCGTCCGTGGGCGGAAAAAAAAATGGAGAGGCGAAACCATCCTCGTCGTGCGAAAAAAAAAATTGATACACGAAACCGAGGCTGTTTTGCGAAAAAAAATTGAGACGGGAAAATGGCGTCCGTGGGCGGAAAAAAAAATGGAGAGGCGAAACCATCCTCGTCGTGCGAAAAAAAAAATTGATACACGAAACCGAGGCTGTTTTGCGAAAAAAAATTGAGACGGGAAAATGGCGTCCGTGGGCGGAAAAAAAAATGGAGAGGCGAAACCATCCTCGTCGTGCGAAAAAAAAAATTGATACACGAAACCGAGGCTGTTTTGCGAAAAAAAATTGAGACGGGAAAATGGCGTCCGTGGGCGGAAAAAAAAATGGAGAGGCGAAACCATCCTCGTCCTGCGAAAAAAAAAATTGATACACGAAACCGAGGCTGTTTTGCGAAAAAAAATTGAGACGGGAAAATTGCGTCCGTGGGCGGAAAAAAAAATGGAGAGGCGAAAACCATCCTCGTCGTGCGAAAAAAAAAATTGATACACGAAACCGACGCTGTTTTGCGAAAAAAAATGGAGACGGGAAAACGGCGTCCGTGGGCGGAAAAAAAAATGGAGAGGCGAAACCATCCTCGTTGTGCGAAAAAAAAATTGATACACGAAACCGAGGCTGTTTTGCGAAAAGAAATGGAGACGGGAAAATTGCGTCCGTGGGCGGAAAAAAAAATGGAGAGGCGAAACCATCCTCGTCCTGCGAAAAAAAAATTGATACACGAAACCGACGCTGTTTTGCGAAAAAAAATGGAGACGGGAAAATTGCGTCCGTGGGCGGAAAAAAAATGGAGAGGCGAAACCATCCTCGTCGTGCGAAAAAAAAAATGATACACGAAACCGACGCTGTTTTGCGAAAAAAAATTGAGACGGGAAAATTGCGTCCG
>JAQJZH010000971.1:0-29894 GCA_028020825.1 Podargus strigoides
CGGGAAAACGGCGTCCGTGGGCGGAAAAAAAATGGAGAGGCGAAACCATCCTCGTCGTGCGAAAAAAAAATTGATACACGAAACCGAGGCTGTTTTGCGAAAAAAAATTGAGACGGGAAAATGGCGTCCGTGGCGGAAAAAAAAAATGGAGACGCGAAACCATCCTCGTCGTGCGAAAAAAAAATTGATACACGAAACCGAGGCTGTTTTGCGAAAAAAAATTGAGACGGGAAAATGGCGTCCGTGGGCGGAAAAAAAAATGGAGAGGCGAAACCATCCTCGTCGTGCGAAAAAAAAAATTGATACATGAAACCGAGGCTGTTTGCGAAAAAAAATGAGACGGGAAATGGCGTCCGTGGGCGGAAAAAAAAATGGAGAGGCGAAACCATCCTCGTCGTGCGAAAAAAAAAATTGATACACGAAACCGACGCTGTTTTGCGAAAAAAATTGAGACGGGAAAACGGCGTCCGTGGGCGGAAAAAAAAAGTGGAGAGGCGAAACCATCCTCGTCGTGCGAAAAAAAAATTGATACACGAAACCGAGGCTGTTTTGCGAAAAAAATTGAGACGGGAAACGGCGTTCGTGGGCGGAAAAAAAAATGGAGAGGCGAACCATCCTCGTCGTGCGAAAAAAAATTGATACACGAAACCGAGGCTGTTTTGCGAAAAAATATTGAGACGGGAAAATGGCGTCCGTGGGCGGAAAAAAAAATTGGAGACGCGAAACCATCCTCGTCGTGCGAAAAAAAAATTGATACACGAAACCGAGGCTGTTTTGCGAAAAAATATTGAGACGGGAAAATGGCGTCCGTGGGCGGAAAAAAAAATGGAGAGGCGAAACCATCCTCGTCGTGCGAAAAAAAAAATTGATACACGAAACCGAGCTGTTTTGCGAAAAAAAATTGAGACGGGAAAACGGCGTCCGTGGGCGGAAAAAAAAATGGAGAGGCGAAACCATCCTCGTCGTGCGAAAAAAAAAATTGATACACGAAACCGAGGCTGTTTTGCGAAAAAAAATTGAGACGGGAAAACGGCGTCCGTGGGCGGAAAAAAAAATGGAGAAGGCGAAACCATCCTCGTCGTGCGAAAAAAAAAATTGATATACGAAACCGAGGCTGTTTTGCGAAAAAAAATTGAGACGGGAAAAGTGCGTCCGTGGGCGGAAAAAAAAATGGAGAGGCGAAACCATCCTCGTCGTGCGAAAAAAAAATTGATACACGAAACCGAGGCTGTTTTGCGAAAAAAAATTGAGACGGGAAAATGGCGTCCGTGGGCGGAAAAAAAAATGGATAGGCGAAACCATCCTCGTCGTGCGAAAAAAAAAATTGATACACGAAACCGAGGCTGTTTTGCGAAAAAAAAATGAGACGGGAAATGGCGTCCGTGGCGGAAAAAAAAAATGGAGAGGCGAAACCATCCTCGTCGTGCGAAAAAAAAAATTGATACACGAAACCGAGGCTGTTTTGCGAAAAAAAATTGAGACGGGAAAATGGCGTCCGTGGGCGGAAAAAAAATGGAGAGGCGAAACCATCCTCGTCGTGCGAAAAAAAAATTGATACACGAAACCGACGCTGTTTTGCGAAAAAAAATTGAGACGGGAAACCGGCGTCCGTGGGCGGAAAAAAAATGGAGAGGCGAAACCATCCTCGTCGTGCGAAAAAAAAATTGATACACGAAACCGAGGCTGTTTTGCGAAAAAAAATTGAGACGGGAAAATGGCGTCCGTGGGCGGAAAAAAAAAATGGAGACGCGAAACCATCCTCGTCGTGCGAAAAAAAAATTGATACACGAAACCGAGGCTGTTTTGCGAAAAAAAATGGAGACGGGAAAATGGCGTCCGTGGGCGGAAAAAAAAATGGAGAGGCGAAACCATCCTCGTCGTGCGAAAAAAAATTGATACACGAAACCGAGGCTGTTTTGCGAAAAAAATTGAGACGGGAAAACGGCGTCCGTGGGCGGAAAAAAAAATGGAGAGGCGAAACCATCCTCGTCGTGCGAAAAAAAAATTGATACACGAAACCGAGGCTGTTTTGCGAAAAAAATTGAGACGGGAAAACGGCGTCCGTGGGCGGAAAAAAAAAATGAGACGCGAAACCATCCTCGTCGTGCGAAAAAAAAAATTGATACACGAAACCGAGGCTGTTTTGCGAAAAAATATTGAGACGGAAAATGCCGTCCGTGGGCGGAAAAAAAAATGGAGAGGGCGAAACCATCCTCGTCGTGCGAAAAAAAAATTGATACACGAAACCGAGGCTGTTTTGCGAAAAAAATTGAGACGGGAAAACGGCGTCCGTGGGCGGAAAAAAAAATGGAGAGGCGAAACCATCCTCGTCGTGCGAAAAAAAAAATTGATACACGAAACCGAGGCTGTTTGCGAAAAAAAATTGAGACGGGAAAACGGCGTTCGTGGGCGGAAAAAAAAATGGAGAGGCGAAACCATCCTCGTCGTGCGAAAAAAAAAATTGATACACGAAACCGAGGCTGTTTTGCGAAAAAATATTGAGACGGGAAAATGCCGTCCGTGGGCGGAAAAAAAAATGGAGAGGCGAAACCATCCTCGTCGTGCGAAAAAAAAAAATTGATACACGAAACCGAGGCTGTTTGCGAAAAAAAAATGAGACGGGAAAATGGCGTCCGTGGGCGGAAAAAAAAAATGGAGAGGCGAAACCATCCTCGTCGTGCGAAAAAAAAAATTGATACACGAAACCGAGCTGTTTTGCGAAAAAAAAATGAGACGGGAAATGCCGTCCGTGGGCGGAAAAAAAAATGTAGAGGCGAAACCATCCTCGTCGTGCGAAAAAAAAATTGATACATGAAACCGAGGCTGTTTTGCGAAAAAAAATTGAGACGGGAAAATGGCGTCCGTGGGCGGAAAGAAAAAATGGAGAGGCGAAACCATCCTCGTCGTGCGAAAAAAAAAATTGATACACGAAACCGAGGCTGTTTTGCGAAAAAAAATTGAGACGGAAAAGTGGCGTCCGTGGGCGGAAAAAAAAATGAGAGGCGAAACATCCTCGTCGTGCGAAAAAAAATTGATACACGAAACCGAGGCTGTTTTTGCGAAAAAAAATTGAGACGGAAAAGTGGCGTCCGTGGGCGGAAAAAAAAATGGAGAGGCGAAACCATCCTCGTCTGTGCGAGAAAAAAAAATTAATACACGAAAACCGACGCTGTTTTGCGAAAAAAAATTGAGACGGGAAAATTGCGTCCGTGGGCGGAAAAAAAAAGGAGAGGCAAAACCATCCTCGTCGTGTGAAAAAAAAAAATTGATACACGAAACCGAGGCTGTTTTGCGAAAAAAATTGAGACGGGAAATGGCGTCCGTGGGCGGAAAAAAAAATGGAGAGGTGAAACCATCCTCGTCGTGCGAAAAAAAAAATTGATACACGAAAACCGAGGCTGTTTTGCGAAAAAAAAATGAGACGGGAAAATGGCGTCCGTGGCGGAAAAAAAAATGGAGAGGCGAAACCATCCTCGTCGTGCGAAAAAAAAATTGATACACGAAACCGAGGCTGTTTTGCGAAAAAAAATTGAGACGGGAAAATGGCGTCCGTGGGCGGAAAAAAAAATGGAGAGGCGAAACCATCCTCGTCGTGCGAAAAAAAAAATTAATACACGAAACCGAGGCTGTTTTTCGAAAAAAAAAATGGAGACGGGAAAATGGCGTCCGTGGGCGGAAAAAAAAATGGAGAGGCGAAACCATCCTCGTCGTGCGAAAAAAAAATTGATACACGAAACCGAGGCTGTTTTGCGAAAAAAATTGAGACGGGAAAATTGCGTCCGTGGGCGGAAAAAAAATGGAGAGGCGAAACCATCCTCGTCGTGCGAAAAAAAAAAATTGATACACGAAACCGAGGCTGTTTTGCGAAAAAAAAATGGAGACGGGAAAATGCCGTCCGTGGGCGGAAAAAAAAATGGAGCCGCGAAACCATCCTCGTCGTGCGAAAAAAAAAATTGATACACGAAACCGAGGCTGTTTTGCGAAAAAAATGGAGACGGGAAAATGGCGTCCGTTGGGCGGAAAGAAAAAAATGGAGAGGCGAAACCATCCTCGTCGTGCGAAAAAAAAAATTGATACACGAAACCGAGGCTGTTTTGCGAAAAAAAATTGAGACGGGAAAATGGCGTCCGTGGGCGGAAAAAAAAATGGAGAGGCGAAACCATCCTCGTCGTGCGAAAAAAAAATTGATACACGAAACCGAGGCTGTTTTGCGAAAAAAAATTGAGAAGGGAAAAGTGCGTCCGTGGGCGGAAAAAAAAAATGGAGAGGCGAAACCATCCTCGTCGTGCGAAAAAAAAATTGATACACGAAAGCGACGCTGTTTTTGCGAAAAAAAATGGAGATGGGAAAACGGCGTCCGTGGGCGGAAAAAAAAATGGAGAGGCGAAACCATCCTCGTCGTGCCAAAAAAAAAATTGATACACGAAACCGAGGCTGTTTTGCGAAAAAAAATGAGACGGGAAAATGGCGTCCGTGGGCGGAAAAAAAAATGGAGAGGCGAAACCATCCTCGTCGTGCGAAAAAAAAAATTGATACACGAAACCGAGGCTGTTTTGCGAAAAAAAATTGAGACGGGAAACGGCGTTCGTGGGCGGAAAAAAAAAATGGAGAGGCGAAACCATCCTCGTCCTGCGAAAAAAAAAATTGATACACGAAACCGAGGCTGTTTTGCGAAAAAATATTGAGACGGGAAAATGGCGTCCGTGGGCGGAAAAAAAATTGGAGACGCGAAACCATTCTCGCCGTGCGAAAAAAAAAATTGATACACGAAACCGAGGCTGTTTTGCGAAAAAAAATTGAGACGGGAAAATGGCGTCCGTGGGCGGAAAAAAAATGGAGCCGCGAAACCATCCTCGTCGTGCGAAAAAAAAATTGATACACGAAACCGACGCTGTTTTGCGAAAAAAAATTGAGACGGGAAAACGGCGTCCGTGGGCGGAAAAAAAAATGGAGAGGCGAAACCATCCTCGTTGTGCGAAAAAATAAAATTGATACACGAAACCGAGGCAGTTTTGCGAAAAAAAATTGAGACGGGAAAATGGCGTCCGTGGGCGGAAAAAAAAAATGGAGACGCGAAACCATCCTCGTCGTGCGAAAAAAAAAATTGATACACGAAACCGAGGCTGTTTTGCGAAAAAAAATTGAGACGGGAAAACGGCGTCCGTGGGCGGAAAAAAAAATGGAGAGGCGAAACCATCCTCGTCGTGCGAAAAAAAAAATTGATACACGAAACCGACGCTGTTTTGCGAAAAATAATGGAGACGGGAAAATTGCGTCCGTGGGCGGAAAAAAAAATGGAGACGCGAAACCATCCTCGTCGTGCGAAAAAAAAAATTGATACACGAAACCGAGGCTGTTTTGCGAAAAAAAATTGAGACGGGAAAATGGCGTCCGTGGGCGGAAAAAAAAAATGGAGAGGCGAAACCATCCTCGGTCGTGCGAAAAAAAAAATTGATACACGAAACCGAGGCTGTTTTGCGAAAAAAAATTGAGACGGGAAAATTGCGTCCGTGGGCGGAAAAAAAAATGGAGACGCGAAACCATCCTCGTCGTGCGAAAAAAAAAATCGATACACGAAACCGAGGCTGTTTTGCGAAAAAAAATTGAGACGGGAAAATTGCGTCCGTGGGCGGAAAAAAAAATGGAGAGGCGAAACCATCCTCGTCGTGCGAAAAAAAAAATTGATATACGAAACCGAGGCTGTTTTGCGAAAAAAAATTGAGACGGGAAAAGTGCGTCCGTGGGCGGAAAAAAAAATGGAGAGGCGAAACCATCCTCGTCGTGCGAAAAAAAAAATTGATACACGAAACCGAGGCTGTTTTGCGAAAAAAAATTGAGACGGGAAAATGGCGTCCGTGGGCGGAAAAAAAAAATGGAGAGGCGAAACCATCCTCGTCGTGCGAAAAAAAAAAATTGATACACGAAACCGAGGCTGTTTTGCGAAAAAAAATTGAGACGGGAAAACGGCGTCCGTGGGCGGAAAAAAAAAATGGAGAGGCGAAACCATCCTCGTCGTGCAAAAAAAAAAATTGATACACGAAACCGAGGCTGTTTTGCGAAAAAATATTGAGACGGGAAAACGGCGTCCGTGGGCGGAAAAAAAAATGGAGAGGCGAAACCATCCTCGTCGTGCGAAAAAAAAAATTGATACACGAAACCGACGCTGTTTTGCGAAAAAAAATTGAGACGGGGAAAACGGCGTCCGTGGGCGGAAAAAAAAATGGAGCCGCGAAACCATCCTCGTTGTGCGAAAAAAAAAATTGATACACGAAACCGAGGCTGTTTTGCGAAAAAAAATTGAGACGGGAAAATTGCGTCCGTGGGCGGAAAAAAAAATGGAGAGGCGAAACCATCCTCGTCGTGCGAAAAAAAAAAATTGATACACGAAACCGACGCTGTTTTGCGAAAAAAAATTGAGACGGGAAAATTGCGTCCGTGGGCGGAAAAAAAAATGGAGAGGCGAAACCATCCTCGTCGTGCGAAAAAAAAAATTGATACACGAAACCGAGGCTGTTTTGCGAAAAAAAATTGAGACGGGAAAATGGCGTCCGTGGGCGGAAAAAAAAAATGGAGACGCGAAACCATCCTCGTCGTGCGAAAAAAAAAATTGATACACGAAACCGAGGCTGTTTTGCGAAAAAAAATTGAGACGGGAAAATGGCGTCCGTGGGCGGAAAAAAAAATGGAGAGGCGAAACCATCCTCGTCGTGCGAAAAAAAAAATTGATACACGAAACCGAGGCTGTTTTGCGAAAAAAAATTGAGACGGGAAAACGGCGTCCGTGGGCGGAAAAAAAAATGGAGAGGCGAAACCATCCTCGTCGTGCGAAAAAAAAAATTGATACACGAAACCGAGGCTGTTTTGCGAAAAAAAAATGAGACGGGAAAATGGCGTCCGTGGGCGGAAAAAAAAATGGAGAGGCGAAACCATCCTCGTCGTGCGAAAAAAAAAATTGATACACGAAACCGAGGCTGTTTTGCGAAAAAAAATTGAGACGGGAAAATGCCGTCCGTGGGCGGAAAAAAAAATGTAGAGGCGAAACCATCCTCGTCGTGCGAAAAAAAAAATTGATACATGAAACCGAGGCTGTTTTGCGAAAAAAAATTGAGACGGGAAAATGGCGTCCGTGGGCGGAAAGAAAAAATGGAGAGGCGAAACCATCCTCGTCGTGCGAAAAAAAAAATTGATACACGAAACCGAGGCTGTTTTGCGAAAAAAAATTGAGACGGAAAAGTGGCGTCCGTGGGCGGAAAAAAAAATGGAGAGGCGAAAACATCCTCGTCGTGCGAAAAAAAAAATTGATACACGAAACCGAGGCTGTTTTGCGAAAAAAAATTGAGACGGAAAAGTGGCGTCCGTGGGCGGAAAAAAAAATGGAGAGGCGAAACCATCCTCGTCGTGCGAAAAAAAAAATTAATACACGAAACCGACGCTGTTTTGCGAAAAAAAATTGAGACGGGAAAATTGCGTCCGTGGGCGGAAAAAAAAAAGGAGAGGCAAAACCATCCTCGTCGTGTGAAAAAAAAAATTGATACACGAAACCGAGGCTGTTTTGCGAAAAAAAATTGAGACGGGAAAATGGCGTCCGTGGGCGGAAAAAAAAATGGAGAGGTGAAACCATCCTCGTCGTGCGAAAAAAAAAATTGATACACGAAACCGAGGCTGTTTTGCGAAAAAAAATGAGACGGGAAAATGGCGTCCGTGGGCGGAAAAAAAAAATGGAGCAGCGAAACCATCCTCGTCGTGCGAAAAAAAAAATTGATACACGAAACCGAGGCTGTTTTGCGAAAAAAAATTGAGACGGGAAAATGGCGTCCGTGGGCGGAAAAAAAAATGGAGAGGCGAAACCATCCTCGTCGTGCGAAAAAAAAAATTAATACACGAAACCGAGGCTGTTTTTCGAAAAAAAAATGGAGACGGGAAAATGGCGTCCGTGGGCGGAAAAAAAAATGGAGAGGCGAAACCATCCTCGTCGTGCGAAAAAAAAAATTGATACACGAAACCGAGGCTGTTTTGCGAAAAAAAATTGAGACGGGAAAATTGCGTCCGTGGGCGGAAAAAAAAATGGAGAGGCGAAACCATCCTCGTCGTGCGAAAAAAAAAAATTGATACACGAAACCGAGGCTGTTTTGCGAAAAAAAAATGGAGACGGGAAAATGCCGTCCGTGGGCGGAAAAAAAAATGTAGAGGCGAAACCATCCTCGTCGTGCGAAAAAAAAAATTGATACATGAAACCGAGGCTGTTTTGCGAAAAAAAATTGAGACGGGAAAATGGCGTCCGTGGGCGGAAAGAAAAAATGGAGAGGCGAAACCATCCTCGTCGTGCGAAAAAAAAAATTGATACACGAAACCGAGGCTGTTTTGCGAAAAAAAATTGAGACGGAAAAGTGGCGTCCGTGGGCGGAAAAAAAAATGGAGAGGCGAAAACATCCTCGTCGTGCGAAAAAAAAAATTGATACACGAAACCGAGGCTGTTTTGCGAAAAAAAATTGAGACGGAAAAGTGGCGTCCGTGGGCGGAAAAAAAAATGGAGAGGCGAAACCATCCTCGTCGTGCGAAAAAAAAAATTAATACACGAAACCGACGCTGTTTTGCGAAAAAAAATTGAGACGGGAAAATTGCGTCCGTGGGCGGAAAAAAAAAAGGAGAGGCAAAACCATCCTCGTCGTGCGAAAAAAAAAATTAATACACGAAACCGACGCTGTTTTGCGAAAAAAAAATGAGACGGGAAAATGGCGTCCGTGGGCGGAAAAAAAAAATGGAGCAGCGAAACCATCCTCGTCGTGCGAAAAAAAAAATTGATACACGAAACCGAGGCTGTTTTGCGAAAAAAAATTGAGACGGGAAAATGGCGTCCGTGGGCGGAAAAAAAAATGGAGAGGCGAAACCATCCTCGTCGTGCGAAAAAAAAATTAATACACGAAACCGAGGCTGTTTTTCGAAAAAAAAATGGAGACGGGAAAATGGCGTCCGTGGGCGGAAAAAAAAATGGAGAGGCGAAACCATCCTCGTCGTGCGAAAAAAAAAATTGATACACGAAACCGAGGCTGTTTTGCGAAAAAAAATTGAGACGGGAAAATTGCGTCCGTGGGCGGAAAAAAAAATGGAGAGGCGAAACCATCCTCGTCGTGCGAAAAAAAAAAATTGATACACGAAACCGAGGCTGTTTTGCGAAAAAAAAATGGAGACGGGAAAATGCCGTCCGTGGGCGGAAAAAAAAATGGAGCCGCGAAACCATCCTCGTCGTGCGAAAAAAAAAATTGATACACGAAACCGAGGCTGTTTTGCGAAAAAAAATGGAGACGGGAAAATGGCGTCCGTGGGCGGAAAGAAAAAATGGAGAGGCGAAACCATCCTCGTCGTGCGAAAAAAAAAATTGATACAGGAAACCGACGCTTTTTTGCGAAAAAAAATTGAGACGGAAAAATGGCGTCCGTGGGCGGAAAAAAAAATGGAGAGGCGAAACCATCCTCGTCGTGCGAAAAAAAAAATTGATACAGGAAACCGAGGCTGTTTTGCGAAAAAAAATTGAGACGGGAAAAGTGCGTCCGTGGGCGGAAAAAAAAATGGAGAGGCGAAACCATCCTCGTCGTGCGAAAAAAAAAAATTGATACACGAAACCGAGGCTGTTTTGCGAAAAAAAAATGAGCCGGGAAAATGGCGTCCGAGGGCGGAAAAAAAAAATGGAGACGCGAAACCATCCTCGTCGTGCGAAAAAAAAAATTGATACACGAAACCGAGGCTGTTTTGCGAAAAAAAATTGAGACGGGAAAAGTGCGTCCGTGGGCGGAAAAAAAAATGGAGAGGCGAAACCATCCTCGTCGTGCGAAAAAAAAAATTGATACACGAAACCGAGGCTGTTTTGCGAAAAAAAATTGAGACGGGAAAATGGCGTCCGTGGGCGGAAAAAAAAAATGGAGAGGCGAAACCATCCTCGTCGTGCTAAAAAAAAAATTGATACACGAAACCGAGGCTGTTTTGCGAAAAAAAATTGAGACGGGAAAATGGCGTCCGTGGGCGGAAAAAAAAATGGAGAGGCGAAACCATCCTCGTCGTGCGAAAAAAAAAATTGATACACGAAAGCGAGGCTGTTTTGCGAAAAAAAATTGAGACAGGAAAATGGCGTCCGTGGGCGGAAAAAAAAATGGAGAGGCGAAACCATCCTCGTCGTGCGAAAAAAAAAATTGATACACGAAACCGAGGCTGTTTTGCGAAAAAAAATGGAGACGGGAAAATGGCGTCCGTGGGCGGAAAAAAAAATGGAGAGGTGAAACCATCCTCGTCGTGCGAAAAAAAAAATTGATACACGAAACCGAGGCTGTTTTGCGAAAAAAAAATGAGACGGGAAAATGGCGTCCGTGGGCGGAAAAAAAAAATGGAGAGGCGAAACCATCCTCGTCGTGCGAAAAAAAAAATTGATACACGAAACCGACGCTGTTTTGCGAAAAAAAATTGAGACGGGAAAATGGCGTCCGTGGGCGGAAAAAAAAATGGAGAGGCGAAACCATCCTCGTCGTGCGAAAAAAAAAATTGATACACGAAAGCGACGCTGTTTTGCGAAAAAAAATGGAGATGGGAAAACGGCGTCCGTGGGCGGAAAAAAAAATGGAGAGGCGAAACCATCCTCGTCGTGCGAAAAAAAAAATTGATACACGAAACCGAGGCTGTTTTGCGAAAAAAAATTGAGACGGGAAAACGGCGTTCGTGGGCGGAAAAAAAAATGGAGAGGCGAAACCATCCTCGTCGTGCGAAAAAAAAAATTGATACACGAAACCGAGGCTGTTTTGCGAAAAAATATTGAGACGGGAAAATGGCGTCCGTGGGCGGAAAAAAAATTGGAGACGCGAAACCATCCTCGCCGTGCGAAAAAAAAAATTGATACACGAAACCGAGGCTGTTTTGCGAAAAAAAATTGAGACGGGAAAATGGCGTCCGTGGGCGGAAAAAAAAATGGAGCCGCGAAACCATCCTCGTTGTGCGAAAAAATAAAATTGATACACGAAACCGAGGCAGTTTTGCGAAAAAAAAATTGAGACGGGAAAATGGCGTCCGTGGGCGGAAAAAAAAAATGGAGACGCGAAACCATCCTCGTCGTGCGAAAAAAAAAATTGATACACGAAACCGAGGCTGTTTTGCGAAAAAAAATTGAGACGGGAAAATGGCGTCCGTGGGCGGAAAAAAAAATGGAGAGGCGAAACCATCCTCGTCGTGCGAAAAAAAAAATTGATACACGAAACCGACGCTGTTTTGCGAAAAAAAATGGAGACGGGAAAATTGCGTCCGTGGGCGGAAAAAAAAATGGAGACGCGAAACCATCCTCGTCGTGCGAAAAAAAAAATCGATACACGAAACCGACGCTGTTTTGCGAAAAAAAATTGAGACGGGAAAACGGCGTCCGTGGGCGGAAAAAAAAAATGGAGAGGCGAAACCATCCTCGTCGTGCGAAAAAAAAAATTGATATACGAAACCGAGGCTGTTTTGCGAAAAAAAATTGAGACGGGAAAAGTGCGTCCGTGGGCGGAAAAAAAAATGGAGAGGCGAAACCATCCTCGTCGTGCGAAAAAAAAAATTGATACACGAAAGCGAGGCTGTTTTGCGAAAAAAAATTGAGACGGGAAAATGGCGTCCGTGGGCGGAGAAAAAAAATGGAGAGGCGAAACCATCCTCGTCGTGCGAAAAAAAAAAATTGATACACGAAACCGACGCTGTTTTGCGAAAAAAAATTGAGACGGGAAAACGGCGTCCGTGGGCGGAAAAAAAAATGGAGAGGCGAAACCATCCTCGTCGTGCGAAAAAAAAAATTGATACACGAAACCGAGGCTGTTTTGCGAAAAAATATTGAGACGGGAAAATGGCGTCCGTGGGCGGAAAAAAAAAATGGAGACGCGAAACCATCCTCGTCGTGCTAAAAAAAAAATTGATACACGAAACCGAGGCTGTTTTGCGAAAAAAAATTGAGACGGGAAAACGGCGTCCGTGGGCGGAAAAAAAAATGGAGAGGCGAAACCATCCTCGTCGTGCGAAAAAAAAAATTGATACACGAAACCGACGCTGTTTTGCGAAAAATATTGAGACGGGAAAACGGCGTCCGTGGGCGGAAAAAAAAATGGAGAGGCGAAACCATCCTCGTCGTGCGAAAAAAAAAATTGATACACGAAACCGAGGCTGTTTTGCGAAAAAAAATTGAGACGGGAAAACGGCGTCCGTGGGCGGAAAAAAAAAATGGAGCCGCGAAACCATCCTCGTTGTGCGAAAAAAAAAATTGATACACGAAACCGAGGCTGTTTTGCGAAAAAAAATTGAGACGGGAAAATGGCGTCCGTGGGCGGAAAAAAAAAATGGAGAGGCGAAACCATCCTCGTCGTGCGAAAAAAAAAATTGATACACGAAACCGAGGCTGTTTTGCGAAAAAAAATTGAGACGGGAAAATTGCGTCCGTGGGCGGAAAAAAAAATGGAGAGGCGAAACCATCCTCGTCGTGCGAAAAAAAAAAATTGATACACGAAACCGACGCTGTTTTGCGAAAAAAAATTGAGACGGGAAAATTGCGTCCGTGGGCGGAAAAAAAAATGGAGAGGCGAAACCATCCTCGTCGTGCGAAAAAAAAAATTGATACACGAAACCGAGGCTGTTTTGCGAAAAAAAATTGAGACGGGAAAATGGCGTCCGTGGGCGGAAAAAAAAATGGAGAGGCGAAACCATCCTCGTCGTGCGAAAAAAAAAAATTGATACACGAAACCGACGCTGTTTTGCGAAAAAAAATTGAGACGGGAAAACGGCGTCCGTGGGCGGAAAAAAAAATGGAGAGGCGAAACCATCCTCGTCGTGCGAAAAAAAAAATTGATACACGAAACCGAGGCTGTTTTGCGAAAAAATATTGAGACGGGAAAATGGCGTCCGTGGGCGGAAAAAAAAAATGGAGACGCGAAACCATCCTCGTCGTGCGAAAAAAAAAATTGATACACGAAACCGAGGCTGTTTTGCGAAAAAAAATTGAGACGGGAAAATTGCGTCCGTGGGCGGAAAAAAAAATGGAGAGGCGAAACCATCCTCGTCGTGCGAAAAAAAAAAATTGATACACGAAACCGACGCTGTTTTGCGAAAAAAAATTGAGACGGGAAAATTGCGTCCGTGGGCGGAAAAAAAAATGGAGAGGCGAAACCATCCTCGTCGTGCGAAAAAAAAAATTGATACACGAAACCGACGCTGTTTTGCGAAAAAAAATTGAGACGGGAAAATGGCGTCCGTGGGCGGAAAAAAAAAATGGAGACGCGAAACCATCCTCGTCGTGCGAAAAAAAAAATTGATACACGAAACCGAGGCTGTTTTGCGAAAAAAAATTGAGACGGGAAAATGGCGTCCGTGGGCGGAAAAAAAAATGGAGAGGCGAAACCATCCTCGTCGTGCGAAAAAAAAAATTGATACACGAAACCGAGGCTGTTTTGCGAAAAAAAATTGAGACGGGAAAACGGCGTCCGTGGGCGGAAAAAAAAATGGAGAGGCGAAACCATCCTCGTCGTGCGAAAAAAAAAATTGATACACGAAACCGAGGCAGTTTTGCGAAAAAAAATTGAGACGGGAAAATGGCGTCCGTGGGCGGAAAAAAAAAATGGAGAGGCGAAACCATCCTCGTCGTGCGAAAAAAAAAATTGATACACGAAACCGAGGCTGTTTTGCGAAAAAAAATTGAGACGGGAAAACGGCGTCCGTGGGCGGAAAAAAAAATGGAGAGGCGAAACCATCCTCGTCGTGCGAAAAAAAAAATTGATACACGAAACCGAGGCTGTTTTGCGAAAAAAAATTGAGACGGGAAAACGGCGTCCGTGGGCGGAAAAAAAAATGGAGAGGCGAAACCATCCTCGTCGTGCGAAAAAAAAAATTGATACACGAAACCGAGGCAGTTTTGCGAAAAAAAATTGAGACGGGAAAATGGCGTCCGTGGGCGGAAAAAAAAAATGGAGAGGCGAAACCATCCTCGTCGTGCGAAAAAAAAAATTGATACACGAAACCGACGCTGTTTTGCGAAAAAAAATTGAGACGGGAAAACGGCGTCCGTGGGCGGAAAAAAAAATGGAGAGGCGAAACCATCCTCGTCGTGCGAAAAAATAAAATTGATACACGAAACCGAGGCAGTTTTGCGAAAAAAAATTGAGACGGGAAAATGGCGTCCGTGGGCGGAAAAAAAAAATGGAGAGGCGAAACCATCCTCGTCGTGCGAAAAAAAAAATTGATACACGAAACCGAGGCTGTTTTGCGAAAAAAAATTGAGACGGGAAAATTGCGTCCGTGGGCGGAAAAAAAAATGGAGACCCGAAACCATCCGCGTCGTGCCAAAAAAAAAATTGATACACGAAACCGACGCTGTTTTGCGAAAAAAAATTGAGACGGGAAAATGGCGTCCGTGGGCGGAAAAAAAAATGGAGACGCGAAACCATCCTCGTCGTGCGAAAAAAAAAATTGATACACGAAACCGAGGCTGTTTTGCGAAAAAAAATTGAGACGGGAAAACGGCGTCCGTGGGCGTAAAAAAAAATGGAGAGGCGAAACCATCCTCGTCGTGCGAAAAAAAAAATTGATACACGAAACCGAGGCTGTTTTGCGAAAAAAAATTGAGACGGGAAAATGGCGTCCGTGGGCGGAAAAAAAAAATGGAGAGGCGAAACCATCCTCGTCGTGCGAAAAAAAAAATTGATACACGAAACCGACGCTGTTTTGCGAAAAAAAATTGAGACGGGAAAATTGCGTCCGTGGGCGGAAAAAAAAATGGAGAGGCGAAACCATCCTCGTTGTGCGAAAAAAAAAATTGATACACGAAACCGAGGCTGTTTTGCGAAAAAAAATGGAGACGGGAAAATGGCGTCCGTGGACGGAAAACAAAAATGGAGAGGCGAAACTATCCTCGTCGTGCGAAAAAAAAAAATTGATACACGAAACCGAGGCTGTTTTGCGAAAAAAAATTGAGACGGGAAAAGTGCGTCCGTGGGCGGAAAAAAAAATGGAGAGGCGAAACCATCCTCGTCGTGCGAAAAAAAAAATTGATACACGAAACCGACGCTGTTTTGCGAAAAAAAATTGAGACGGGAAAATGGCGTCCGTGGGCGGAAAAAAAAATGGAGAGGCGAAACCATTCCTCGTCGTGCGAAAAAAAAAATTGATACACGAAACCGAGGCTGTTTTGCGAAAAAAAAATGAGACGGGAAAACGGCGTCCGTGGGCGGAAAAAAAAATGGAGAGGCGAAACCATCCTCGTTGTGCGAAAAAAAAAATTGATACACGAAACCGAGGCTGTTTTGCGAAAAAAAATTGAGACGGGAAAATGGCGTCCGTGGGCGGAAAAAAAAATGGAGAGGCGAAACCATCCTCGTCGTGCGAAAAAAAAAATTGATACACGAAACCGAGGCTGTTTTGCGAAAAAAAATTGAGACGGGAAAACGGCGTCCGTGGGCGGAAAAAAAAACGGAGAGGCGAAACCATCCTCGTCGTGCGAAAAAAAAAATTGATACACGAAACCGAGGCAGTTTTGCGAAAAAAAATTGAGACGGGAAAATGGCGTCCGTGGGCGGAAAAAAAAAATGGAGAGGCGTAACCATCCTCGTCGTGCGAAAAAAAAAATTGATACACGAAACCGACGCTGTTTTGCGAAAAAAAATTGAGACGGGAAAACGGCGTCCGTGGGCGGAAAAAAAAATGGAGAGGCGAAACCATCCTCGTCGTGCGAAAAAAAAAAATTGATACACGAAACCGAGGCTGTTTTGCGAAAAAAAATTGAGACGGGAAAACGGCGTCCGTGGGCGGAAAAAAAAATGGAGAGGCGAAACCATCCTCGTCGTGCGAAAAAAAAAATTGATACACGAAACCGAGGCTGTTTTGCGAAAAAATATTGAGACGGGAAAATGGCGTCCGTGGGCGGAAAAAAAAAATGGAGACGCGAAACCATCCTCGTCGTGCGAAAAAAAAAATTGATACACGAAACCGAGGCTGTTTTGCGAAAAAAAATTGAGACGGGAAAATTGCGTCCGTGGGCGGAAAAAAAAATGGAGAGGCGAAACCATCCTCGTCGTGCGAAAAAAAAAAATTGATACACGAAACCGACGCTGTTTTGCGAAAAAAAATTGAGACGGGAAAATTGCGTCCGTGGGCGGAAAAAAAAATGGAGAGGCGAAACCATCCTCGTCGTGCGAAAAAAAAAATTGATACACGAAACCGAGGCTGTTTTGCGAAAAAAAATTGAGACGGGAAAATGGCGTCCGTGGGCGGAAAAAAAAAATGGAGACGCGAAACCATCCTCGTCGTGCGAAAAAAAAAATTGATACACGAAACCGAGGCTGTTTTGCGAAAAAAAATTGAGACGGGAAAATGGCGTCCGTGGGCGGAAAAAAAAATGGAGAGGCGAAACCATCCTCGTCGTGCGAAAAAAAAAATTGATACACGAAACCGAGGCTGTTTTGCGAAAAAAAATTGAGACGGGAAAACGGCGTCCGTGGGCGGAAAAAAAAATGGAGAGGCGAAACCATCCTCGTCGTGCGAAAAAAAAAATTGATACACGAAACCGAGGCAGTTTTGCGAAAAAAAATTGAGACGGGAAAATGGCGTCCGTGGGCGGAAAAAAAAAATGGAGAGGCGAAACCATCCTCGTCGTGCGAAAAAAAAATTTGATACACGAAACCGACGCTGTTTTGCGAAAAAAAATTGAGACGGGAAAACGGCGTCCGTGGGCGGAAAAAAAAATGGAGAGGCGAAACCATCCTCGTCGTGCGAAAAAATAAAATTGATACACGAAACCGAGGCAGTTTTGCGAAAAAAAATTGAGACGGGAAAATGGCGTCCGTGGGCGGAAAAAAAAAATGGAGAGGCGAAACCATCCTCGTCGTGCGAAAAAAAAAATTGATACACGAAACCGAGGCTGTTTTGCGAAAAAAAATTGAGACGGGAAAATTGCGTCCGTGGGCGGAAAAAAAAATGGAGACCCGAAACCATCCGCGTCGTGCCAAAAAAAAAATTGATACACGAAACCGACGCTGTTTTGCGAAAAAAAATTGAGACGGGAAAATGGCGTCCGTGGGCGGAAAAAAAAATGGAGACGCGAAACCATCCTCGTCGTGCGAAAAAAAAAATTGATACACGAAACCGAGGCTGTTTTGCGAAAAAAAATTGAGACGGGAAAACGGCGTCCGTGGGCGTAAAAAAAAATGGAGAGGCGAAACCATCCTCGTCGTGCGAAAAAAAAAATTGATACACGAAACCGAGGCTGTTTTGCGAAAAAAAATTGAGACGGGAAAATGGCGTCCGTGGGCGGAAAAAAAAAATGGAGAGGCGAAACCATCCTCGTCGTGCGAAAAAAAAAATTGATACACGAAACCGACGCTGTTTTGCGAAAAAAAATTGAGACGGGAAAATTGCGTCCGTGGGCGGGAAAAAAAATGGAGAGGCGAAACCATCCTCGTTGTGCGAAAAAAAAAATTGATACACGAAACCGAGGCTGTTTTGCGAAAAAAAATGGAGACGGGAAAATGGCGTCCGTGGACGGAAAACAAAAATGGAGAGGCGAAACTATCCTCGTCGTGCGAAAAAAAAAAATTGATACACGAAACCGAGGCTGTTTTGCGAAAAAAAATTGAGACGGGAAAAGTGCGTCCGTGGGCGGAAAAAAAAATGGAGAGGCGAAACCATCCTCGTCGTGCGAAAAAAAAAATTGATACACGAAACCGACGCTGTTTTGCGAAAAAAAATTGAGACGGGAAAATTGCGTCCGTGGGCGGAAAAAAAAATGGAGAGGCGAAACCATCCTCGTTGTGCGAAAAAAAAAATTGATACACGAAACCGAGGCTGTTTTGCGAAAAAAAATGGAGACGGGAAAATGGCGTCCGTGGACGGAAAACAAAAATGGAGAGGCGAAACTATCCTCGTCGTGCGAAAAAAAAAAATTGATACACGAAACCGAGGCTGTTTTGCGAAAAAAAATTGAGACGGGAAAAGTGCGTCCGTGGGCGGAAAAAAAAATGGAGAGGCGAAACCATCCTCGTCGTGCGAAAAAAAAAATTGATACACGAAACCGACGCTGTTTTGCGAAAAAAAATTGAGACGGGAAAATGGCGTCCGTGGGCGGAAAAAAAAATGGAGAGGCGAAACCATTCCTCGTCGTGCGAAAAAAAAAATTGATACACGAAACCGAGGCTGTTTTGCGAAAAAAAATGGAGACGGGAAAATGGCGTCCGTGGGCGGAAAAAAAAATGGAGAGGCGAAACCATCCTCGTCGTGCGAAAAAAAAAATTGATACACGAAACCGAGGCTGTTTTGCGAAAAAAAAATGAGACGGGAAAACGGCGTCCGTGGGCGGAAAAAAAAATGGAGAGGCGAAACCATCCTCGTTGTGCGAAAAAAAAAATTGATACACGAAACCGAGGCTGTTTTGCGAAAAAAAATTGAGACGGGAAAATGGCGTCCGTGGGCGGAAAAAAAAATGGAGAGGCGAAACCATCCTCGTCGTGCGAAAAAAAAAATTGATACACGAAACCGAGGCTGTTTTGCGAAAAAAAATTGAGACGGGAAAATTGCGTCCGTGGGCGGAAAAAAAAATGGAGAGGCGAAACCATCCTCGTCGTGCGAAAAAAAAAATTGATACACGAAACCGAGGCAGTTTTGCGAAAAAAAATTGAGACGGGAAAATGGCGTCCGTGGGCGGAAAAAAAAAATGGAGAGGCGTAACCATCCTCGTCGTGCGAAAAAAAAAATTGATACACGAAACCGACGCTGTTTTGCGAAAAAAAATTGAGACGGGAAAACGGCGTCCGTGGGCGGAAAAAAAAATGGAGAGGCGAAACCATCCTCGTCGTGCGAAAAAAAAAAATTGATACACGAAACCGAGGCTGTTTTGCGAAAAAAAATTGAGACGGGAAAACGGCGTCCGTGGGCGGAAAAAAAAATGGAGAGGCGAAACCATCCTCGTCGTGCGAAAAAAAAAATTGATACACGAAACCGAGGCTGTTTTGCGAAAAAATATTGAGACGGGAAAATGGCGTCCGTGGGCGGAAAAAAAAAATGGAGACGCGAAACCATCCTCGTCGTGCGAAAAAAAAAATTGATACACGAAACCGAGGCTGTTTTGCGAAAAAAAATTGAGACGGGAAAATTGCGTCCGTGGGCGGAAAAAAAAATGGAGAGGCGAAACCATCCTCGTCGTGCGAAAAAAAAAAATTGATACACGAAACCGACGCTGTTTTGCGAAAAAAAATTGAGACGGGAAAATTGCGTCCGTGGGCGGAAAAAAAAATGGAGAGGCGAAACCATCCTCGTCGTGCGAAAAAAAAAATTGATACACGAAACCGAGGCTGTTTTGCGAAAAAAAATTGAGACGGGAAAATGGCGTCCGTGGGCGGAAAAAAAAAATGGAGACGCGAAACCATCCTCGTCGTGCGAAAAAAAAAATTGATACACGAAACCGAGGCTGTTTTGCGAAAAAAAATTGAGACGGGAAAATGGCGTCCGTGGGCGGAAAAAAAAATGGAGAGGCGAAACCATCCTCGTCGTGCGAAAAAAAAAATTGATACACGAAACCGAGGCTGTTTTGCGAAAAAAAATTGAGACGGGAAAAGTGCGTCCGTGGGCGGAAAAAAAAATGGAGAGGCGAAACCATCCTCGTCGTGCGAAAAAAAAAATTGATACACGAAACCGAGGCAGTTTTGCGAAAAAAAATTGAGACGGGAAAATGGCGTCCGTGGGCGGAAAAAAAAAATGGAGAGGCGAAACCATCCTCGTCGTGCGAAAAAAAAATTTGATACACGAAACCGACGCTGTTTTGCGAAAAAAAATTGAGACGGGAAAACGGCGTCCGTGGGCGGAAAAAAAAATGGAGAGGCGAAACCATCCTCGTCGTGCGAAAAAATAAAATTGATACACGAAACCGAGGCAGTTTTGCGAAAAAAAATTGAGACGGGAAAATGGCGTCCGTGGGCGGAAAAAAAAAATGGAGAGGCGAAACCATCCTCGTCGTGCGAAAAAAAAAATTGATACACGAAACCGAGGCTGTTTTGCGAAAAAAAATTGAGACGGGAAAATTGCGTCCGTGGGCGGAAAAAAAAAATGGAGAGGCGAAACCATCCTCGTCGTGCGAAAAAAAAAATTGATACACGAAACCGACGCTGTTTTGCGAAAAAAAATTGAGACGGGAAAATTGCGTCCGTGGGCGGGAAAAAAAATGGAGAGGCGAAACCATCCTCGTTGTGCGAAAAAAAAAATTGATACACGAAACCGAGGCTGTTTTGCGAAAAAAAATGGAGACGGGAAAATGGCGTCCGTGGACGGAAAACAAAAATGGAGAGGCGAAACTATCCTCGTCGTGCGAAAAAAAAAAATTGATACACGAAACCGAGGCTGTTTTGCGAAAAAAAATTGAGACGGGAAAAGTGCGTCCGTGGGCGGAAAAAAAAATGGAGAGGCGAAACCATCCTCGTCGTGCGAAAAAAAAAATTGATACACGAAACCGACGCTGTTTTGCGAAAAAAAATTGAGACGGGAAAATGGCGTCCGTGGGCGGAAAAAAAAATGGAGAGGCGAAACCATTCCTCGTCGTGCGAAAAAAAAAATTGATACACGAAACCGAGGCTGTTTTGCGAAAAAAAATGGAGACGGGAAAATGGCGTCCGTGGGCGGAAAAAAAAATGGAGAGGCGAAACCATCCTCGTCGTGCGAAAAAAAAAATTGATACACGAAACCGAGGCTGTTTTGCGAAAAAAAAATGAGAGGGGAAAACGGCGTCCGTGGGCGGAAAAAAAAATGGAGAGGCGAAACCATCCTCGTTGTGCGAAAAAAAAAATTGATACACGAAACCGAGGCTGTTTTGCGAAAAAAAATTGAGACGGGAAAATGGCGTCCGTGGGCGGAAAAAAAAATGGAGAGGCGAAACCATCCTCGTCGTGCGAAAAAAAAAATTGATACACGAAACCGAGGCTGTTTTGCGAAAAAAAATTGAGACGGGAAAACGGCGTCCGTGGGCGGAAAAAAAAATGGAGAGGCGAAACCATCCTCGTCGTGCGAAAAAAAAAATTGATACACGAAACCGAGGCAGTTTTGCGAAAAAAAATTGAGACGGGAAAATGGCGTCCGTGGGCGGAAAAAAAAAATGGAGAGGCGTAACTATCCTCGTCGTGCGAAAAAAAAAATTGATACACGAAACCGACGCTGTTTTGCGAAAAAAAATTGAGACGGGAAAACGGCGTCCGTGGGCGGAAAAAAAAATGGAGAGGCGAAACCATCCTCGTCGTGCGAAAAAATAAAATTGATACACGAAACCGAGGCAGTTTTGCGAAAAAAAATTGAGACGGGAAAATGGCGTCCGTGGGCGGAAAAAAAAAATGGAGAGGCGAAACCATCCTCGTCGTGCGAAAAAAAAAATTGATACACGAAACCGAGGCTGTTTTGCGAAAAAAAATTGAGACGGGAAAATTGCGTCCGTGGGCGGAAAAAAAAATGGAGACCCGAAACCATCCGCGTCGTGCCAAAAAAAAATTGATACACGAAACCGACGCTGTTTTGCGAAAAAAAATTGAGACGGGAAAATGGCGTCCGTGGGCGGAAAAAAAAATGGAGACGCGAAACCATCCTCGTCGTGCGAAAAAAAAAATTGATACACGAAACCGAGGCTGTTTTGCGAAAAAAAATTGAGACGGGAAAACGGCGTCCGTGGGCGGAAAAAAAAATGGAGAGGCGAAACCATCCTCGTCGTGCGAAAAAAAAAATTGATACACGAAACCGAGGCTGTTTTGCGAAAAAAAATTGAGACGGGAAAATGGCGTCCGTGGGCGGAAAAAAAAAATGGAGAGGCGAAACCATCCTCGTCGTGCGAAAAAAAAAATTGATACACGAAACCGACGCTGTTTTGCGAAAAAAAATTGAGACGGGAAAATTGCGTCCGTGGGCGGAAAAAAAAATGGAGAGGCGAAACCATCCTCGTTGTGCGAAAAAAAAAATTGATACACGAAACCGAGGCTGTTTTGCGAAAAAAAATGGAGACGGGAAAATGGCGTCCGTGGACGGAAAACAAAAATGGAGAGGCGAAACTATCCTCGTCGTGCGAAAAAAAAAAATTGATACACGAAACCGAGGCTGTTTTGCGAAAAAAAATTGAGACGGGAAAAGTGCGTCCGTGGGCGGAAAAAAAAATGGAGAGGCGAAACCATCCTCGTCGTGCGAAAAAAAAAATTGATACACGAAACCGACGCTGTTTTGCGAAAAAAAATTGAGACGGGAAAATGGCGTCCGTGGGCGGAAAAAAAAATGGAGAGGCGAAACCATTCCTCGTCGTGCGAAAAAAAAAATTGATACACGAAACCGAGGCTGTTTTGCGAAAAAAAATGGAGACGGGAAAATGGCGTCCGTGGGCGGAAAAAAAAATGGAGAGGCGAAACCATCCTCGTCGTGCGAAAAAAAAAATTGATACACGAAACCGAGGCTGTTTTGCGAAAAAAAAATGAGACGGGAAAACGGCGTCCGTGGGCGGAAAAAAAAATGGAGAGGCGAAACCATCCTCGTTGTGCGAAAAAAAAAATTGATACACGAAACCGAGGCTGTTTTGCGAAAAAAAATTGAGACGGGAAAAGTGCGTCCGTGGGCGGAAAAAAAAAATGGAGAGGCGAAACCATCCTCGTCGTGCGAAAAAAAAAAATTGATACACGAAACCGAGGCTGTTTTGCGAAAAAAAATTGAGACGGGAAAATTGCGTCCGTGGGCAGAAAAAAAAATGGAGAGGCGAAACCATCCTCGTCGTGCGAAAAAAAAAATTGATACACGAAACCGAGGCTGTTTTGCGAAAAAAAATTGAGACGGGAAAAGTGCGTCCGTGGGCGGAAAAAAAAATGGAGAGGCGAAACCATCCTCGTCGTGCGAAAAAAAAAATTGATACACGAAACCGAGGCTGTTTTGCGAAAAAAAATTGAGACGGGAAAACGGCGTCCGTGGGCGGAAAAAAAAATGGAGAGGCGAAACCATCCTCGTCGTGCGAAAAAAAAAATTGATACACGAAACCGAGGCTGTTTTGCGAAAAAAAATTGAGACGGGAAAACGGCGTTCGTGGGCGGAAAAAAAAATGGAGAGGCGAAACCATCCTCGTCGTGCGAAAAAAAAAATTGATACACGAAACCGACGCTGTTTTGCGAAAAAAAATTGAGACGGGAAAACGGCGTCCGTGGGCGGAAAAAAAAATGGAGAGGCGAAACCATCCTCGTTGTGCGAAAAAATAAAATTGATACACGAAACCGAGGCAGTTTTGCGAAAAAAAATTGAGACGGGAAAAGTGCGTCCGTGGGCGGAAAAAAAAATGGAGAGGCGAAACCATCCTCGTCGTGCGAAAAAAAAAATTGATACACGAAACCGACGCTGTTTTGCGAAAAAAAATTGAGACGGGAAAATTGCGTCCGTGGGCGGAAAAAAAAAAAGAGACGCGAAACCATCCTCGTCGTGCGAAAAAAAAAATTGATACACGAAACCGACGCTGTTTTGCGAAAAAAAATTGAGACGGGAAAATTGCGTCCGTGGGCGGAAAAAAAAATGGAGACGCGAAACCATCCTCGTCGTGCGAAAAAAAAAATTGATACACGAAACCGACGCTGTTTTGCGAAAAAAAATTGAGACGGGAAAATGGCGTCCGTGGGCGGAAAAAAAAATGGAGAGGCGAAACCATCCTCGTCGTGCGAAAAAAAAAATTGATACACGAAACCGAGGCTGTTTTGCGAAAAAAAATTGAGACGGGAAAAGTGCGTCCGTGGGCGGAAAAAAAAATGGAGAGACGAAACCATCCTCGTCGTGCGAAAAAAAAAATTGATACACGAAACCGAGGCTGTTTTGCGAAAAAAAATTGAGACGGGAAAATGGCGTCCGTGGGCGGAAAAAAAAAAATGGAGAGGCGAAACCATCCTCGTCGTGCGAAAAAAAAAATTGATACACGAAACCGCGGCTGTTTTGCGAAAAAAAATTGAGACGGGAAAATGGCGTCCGTGGGCGGAAAAAAAAATGGAGAGGCGAAACCATCCTCGTCGTGCGAAAAAAAAAATTGATACACGAAACCGAGGCTGTTTTGCGAAAAAAAATTGAGACGGGAAAACGGCGTCCGTGGGCGGAAAAAAAAATGGAGAGGCGAAACCATCCTCGTCGTGCGAAAAAAAAAATTGATACACGAAACCGACGCTGTTTTGCGAAAAATATTGAGACGGGAAAACGGCGTCCGTGGGCGGAAAAAAAAATGGAGAGGCGAAACCATCCTCGTCGTGCGAAAAAAAAAATTGATACACGAAACCGAGGCTGTTTTGCGAAAAAAAATTGAGACGGGAAAACGGCGTCCGTGGGCGGAAAAAAAAATGGAGCCGCGAAACCATCCTCGTTGTGCGAAAAAAAAATTGATACACGAAACCGAGGCTGTTTTGCGAAAAAAAATTGAGACGGGAAAATGGCGTCCGTGGGCGGAAAAAAAAAATGGAGAGGCGAAACCATCCTCGTCGTGCGAAAAAAAAAATTGATACACGAAACCGAGGCTGTTTTGCGAAAAAAAATTGAGACGGGAAAATTGCGTCCGTGGGCGGAAAAAAAAATGGAGAGGCGAAACCATCCTCGTCGTGCGAAAAAAAAAAAATTGATACACGAAACCGAGGCTGTTTTGCGAAAAAAAATTGAGACGGGAAAATTGCGTCCGTGGGCGGAAAAAAAAATGGAGAGGCGAAACCATCCTCGTCGTGCGAAAAAAAAAATTGATACACGAAACCGAGGCTGTTTTGCGAAAAAAAATTGAGACGGGAAAAGTGCGGCCGTGGGCGGAAAAAAAAATGGAGAGGCGAAACCATCCTCGTCGTGCGAAAAAAAAAATTGATACACGAAACCGAGGCTGTTTTGCGAAAAAAAATTGAGACGGGAAAATGGCGTCCGTGGGCGGAAAAAAAAAATGGAGACGCGAAACCATCCTCGTCGTGCGAAAAAAAAAATTGATACACGAAACCGAGGCTGTTTTGCGAAAAAAAATTGAGACGGGAAAAGTTCGTCCGTGGGCGGAAAAAAAAATGGAGAGGCGAAACCATCCTCGTCGTGCGAAAAAAAAAATTGATACACGAAACCGAGGCTGTTTTGCGAAAAAAAATTGAGACGGGAAAACGGCGTCCGTGGGCGGAAAAAAAAATGGAGAGGCGAAACCATCCTCGTCGTGCGAAAAAAAAAATTGATACACGAAACCGAGGCTGTTTTGCGAAAAAATATTGAGACGGGAAAATGGCGTCCGTGGGCGGAAAAAAAAAATGGAGACGCGAAACCATCCTCGTCGTGCGAAAAAAAAAATTGATACACGAAACCGAGGCTGTTTTGCGAAAAAAAATTGAGACGGGAAAATGGCGTCCGTGGGCGGAAAAAAAAATGGAGAGGCGAAACCATCCTCGTCGTGCGAAAAAAAAAATTGATACACGAAACCGAGGCTGTTTTGCGAAAAAAAATTGAGACGGGAAAACGGCGTCCGTGGGCGGAAAAAAAAATGGAGAGGCGAAACCATCCTCGTCGTGCGAAAAAAAAAATTGATACACGAAACCGAGGCTGTTTTGCGAAAAAAAATTGAGACGGGAAAATGGCGTCCGTGGGCGGAAAAAAAAATGGAGAGGCGAAACCATCCTCGTCGTGCGAAAAAAAAAATTGATACACGAAACCGAGGCTGTTTTGCGAAAAAAAATTGAGACGGGAAAATGGCGTCCGTGGGCGGAAAAAAAAATGGAGAGGCGAAACCATCCTCGTCGTGCGAAAAAAAAAATTGATACACGAAACCGAGGCTGTTTTGCGAAAAAAAATTGAGACGGGAAAACGGCGTCCGTGGGCGGAAAAAAAAATGGAGAGGCGAAACCATCCTCGTTGTGCGAAAAAAAAAAATTGATACACGAAACCGAGGCGGTTTTGCGAAAAAAAATTGAGACGGGAAAATGGCGTCCGTGGGCGGAAAAAAAAAATGGAGAGGCGAAACCATCCTCGTCGTGCGAAAAAAAAAATTGATACACGAAACCGAGGCTGTTTTGCGAAAAAAAATTGAGACGGGAAAACGGCGTCCGTGGGCGGAAAAAAAAAATGGAGAGGCGAAACCATCCTCGTCGTGCGAAAAAAAAAATTGATACACGAAACCGACGCTGTTTTGCGAAAAAAAATTGAGACGGGAAAATGGCGTCCGTGGGCGGAAAAAAAAAATGGAGAGGCGAAACCATCCTCGTCGTGCGAAAAAAAAAATTGATACACGAAACCGAGGCTGTTTTGCGAAAAAAAATTGAGACGGGAAAACGGCGTCCGTGGGCGGAAAAAAAAATGGAGAGGCGAAACCATCCTCGTCGTGCGAAAAAAAAAATTGATACACGAAACCGAGGCTGTTTTGCGAAAAAAAATTGAGACGGGAAAATGGCGTCCGTGGGCGGAAAAAAAAATGGAGAGGCGAAACCATCCTCGTCGTGCGAAAAAAAAAATTGATATACGAAACCGAGGCTGTTTTGCGAAAAAAAATTGAGACGGGAAAAGTGCGTCCGTGGGCGGAAAAAAAAATGGAGAGGCGAAACCATCCTCGTCGTGCGAAAAAAAAAATTGATACACGAAACCGACGCTGTTTTGCGAAAAAAAATTGAGACGGGAAAATGGCGTCCGTGGGCGGAAAAAAAAAATGGAGAGGCGAAACCATCCTCGTCGTGCGAAAAAAAAAATTGATACACGAAACCGACGCTGTTTTGCGAAAAAAAATTGAGACGGGAAAATGGCGTCCGTGGGCGGAAAAAAAAATGGAGAGGCGAAACCATCCTCGTCGTGCGAAAAAAAAAATTGATACACGAAACCGAGGCTGTTTTGCGAAAAAAAATTGAGACGGGAAAATGGCGTCCGTGGGCGGAAAAAAAAAATGGAGAGGCGAAACCATCCTCGTCGTGCGGAAAAAAAAATTGATACACGAAACCGAGGCTGTTTTGCGAAAAAAAATTGAGACGGGAAAAGTGCGTCCGTGGGCGGAAAAAAAAATGGAGAGGCGAAACCATCCTCGTCGTGCGAAAAAAAAAATTGATACACGAAACCGACGCTGTTTTGCGAAAAAAAATTGAGACGGGAAAACGGCGTCCGTGGGCGGAAAAAAAAATGGAGCCGCGAAACCATCCTCGTTGTGCGAAAAAAAAAATTGATACACGAAACCGAGGCTGTTTTGCGAAAAAAAATTGAGACAGGAAAATGGCGTCCGTGGGCGGAAAAAAAAAATGGAGAGGCGAAACCATCCTCGTCGTGCGAAAAAAAAAATTGATACACGAAACCGAGGCTGTTTTGCGAAAAAAAATTGAGACGGGAAAATTGCGTCCGTGGGCGGAAAAAAAAATGGAGAGGCGAAACCATCCTCGTCGTGCGAAAAAAAAAATTGATACACGAAACCGACGCTGTTTTGCGAAAAAAAATTGAGACGGGAAAATGGCGTCCGTGGGCGGAAAAAAAAATGGAGAGGCCAAACCATCCTCGTCGTGCGAAAAAAAAAATTGATACACGAAACCGAGGCTGTTTTGCGAAAAAAAATTGAGACGGGAAAATGGCGTCCGTGGGCGGAAAAAAAAAATGGAGACGCGAAACCATCCTCGTTGTGCGAAAAAAAAAATTGATACACGAAACCGAGGCTGTTTTGCGAAAAAAAATTGAGACGGGGAAAACGGCGTCCGTGGGCGGAAAAAAAAATGGAGAGGCGAAACCATCCTCGTCGTGCGAAAAAAAAAATTGATACACGAAACCGAGGCTGTTTTGCGAAAAAAAATTGAGACGGGAAAACGGCGTCCGTGGGCGGAAAAAAAAAATGGAGAGGCGAAACCATCCTCGTCGTGCGGAAAAAAAAATTGATACACGAAACCGAGGCTGTTTTGCGAAAAAAAATTGAGACGGGAAAAGTGCGTCCGTGGGCGGAAAAAAAAATGGAGAGGCGAAACCATCCTCGTCGTGCGAAAAAAAAAATTGATACACGAAACCGAGGCTGTTTTGCGAAAAAAAATTGAGACGGGAAAATGGCGTCCGTGGGCGGAAAAAAAAAATGGAGAGGCGAAACCATCCTCGTCGTGCGAAAAAAAAAATTGATACACGAAACCGAGGCTGTTTTGCGAAAAAAAATTGAGACGGGAAAATGGCGTCCGTGGGCGGAAAAAAAAATGGAGAGGCGAAACCATCCTCGTCGTGCGAAAAAAAAAATTGATACACGAAACCGAGGCTGTTTTGCGAAAGAAAATTGAGACGGGAAAACGGCGTCCGTGGGCGGAAAAAAAAATGGAGAGGCGAAACCATCCTCGTCGTGCGAAAAAAAAAATTGATACACGAAACCGAGGCTGTTTTGCGAAAAAATATTGAGACGGGAAAATGGAGTCCGTGGGCGGAAAAAAAAAATGGAGACGCGAAACCATCCTCGTCGTGCTAAAAAAAAAATTGATACACGAAACCGAGGCTGTTTTGCGAAAAAAAATTGAGACGGGAAAATGGCGTCCGTGGGCGGAAAAAAAAATGGAGAGGCGAAACCATCCTCGTCGTGCGAAAAAAAAAATTGATACACGAAACCGACGCTGTTTTGCGAAAAATATTGAGACGGAAAACGGCGTCCGTGGGCGAAAAAAAAATGGAGAGGCGAAACCATCCTCGTCGTGCGAAAAAAAAAATTGATACACGAAACCGAGGCTGTTTTGCGAAAAAAAATTGAGACGGGAAAACGGCGTCCGTGGGCGGAAAAAAAAATGGAGACGCGAAACCATCCTCGTTGTGCGAAAAAAAAAATTGATACACGAAACCGAGGCTGTTTTGCGAAAAAAAATTGAGACGGGAAAATGGCGTCCGTGGGCGGAAAAAAAAATGGAGAGGCGAAACCATCCTCGTCGTGCGAAAAAAAAATTGATACACGAAACCGAGGCTGTTTTGCGAAAAAAAATTGAGACGGGAAAATTGCGTCCGTGGGCGGAAAAAAAAAATGGAGAGGCGAAACCATCCTCGTCGTGCGAAAAAAAAAATTGATACACGAAACCGAGGCTGTTTTGCGAAAAAAAATTGAGACGGGAAAACGGCGTCCGTGGGCGGAAAAAAAAATGGAGAGGCGAAACCATCCTCGTCGTGCGAAAAAAAAAATTGATACACGAAACCGAGGCTGTTTTGCGAAAAAAAATTGAGACGGGAAAATGGCGTCCGTGGGCGAAAAAAAAATGGAGAGGCGAAACCATCCTCGTCGTGCGAAAAAAAAAATTGATACACGAAACCGAGGCTGTTTTGCGAAAAAAATTGAGACGGGAAAAATGGCGTCCGTGGGCGGAAAAAAAAATGGAGAGGCGAAACCATCCTCGTCGTGCGAAAAAAAAAATTGATACACGAAACCGAGGCTGTTTTGCGAAAAAAAATTGAGACGGGAAAATGGCGTCCGTGGGCGGAAAAAAAAAATGGAGAGGCGAAACCATCCTCGTCGTGCGAAAAAAAAAAATTGATACACGAAACCGAGGCTGTTTTGCGAAAAAAAATTGAGACGGGAAAATTGCGTCCGTGGGCGGAAAAAAAAATGGAGAGGCGAAACCATCCTCGTCGTGCGAAAAAAAAAATTGATACACGAAACCGACGCTGTTTGCGAAAAAAAATTGAGACGGGAAAATGGCGTCCGTGGGCGGAAAAAAAAATGGAGAGGCGAAACCATCCTCGTCGTGCGAAAAAAAAAATTGATACACGAAACCGAGGCTGTTTGCGAAAAAAAATTGAGACGGGAAAATGGCGTCCGTGGGCGGAAAAAAAAATGGTGAGGCGAAACCATCCTCGTCGTGCGAAAAAAAAAATTGATACACGAAACCGAGGCTGTTTTGCGAAAAAAAATTGAGGACGGGAAAAGTGCGTCCGTGGGCGGAAAAAAAAATGGAGAGGCGAAA